>APFE030722278.1:387644-410344 GCA_000404065.3 Pinus taeda | reverse complement strand
GATCCATTTTGTCCCTATGACATTCTTATCTTTTGGTCTAGGAACCAACTCCCAAGTGTTGTTCTTTTCAATCTGCTCAAGTTCTTCATCCATTTCCTTGACCCAGCATTCATCTTTGCATGCCTCTTTTACATTTTGTGGCTCAGTGGAAGAGAGCAATGCCAAGTAGCTTGAGGCTTCTGAAATTGTTCTTCTAGTTTGTACACCTGCTTCCTTCTGCCCCAAAATCTGAGATTCAGGATGATTCTTCTAAACATACCTAGATGGAGTCTTCTCTTCTACCCTTATCTGTTCTTCTGGCTCCTCATGGGTTTCTTCTTCATAGGTTTCTTCTTCACCATCAGTATGATTTTGAGGGTAGTCTTCATCCTCTTTGATATCTTCATGATTTACTTATCTAGGGATGTATCCTTTTTCATCAACCACTACATCAATGCTGTCAACAATTCTTTCGAGTCTTTTGTTATAACACCTATATGCTTTTCTATAGGGGGAATATCAAAGGAGAATGCCTTCATCTGCTCTACGTTCAATTTTGTCAAGATGTTCATCAGCATTCTTGATATAGCATTTTCTCCCAAAAATTTTGAAATGTTTTACCGAAGGAGTCTCACCATACCAAAGCTCATGCGGAGTTTGAGTGTTGTTTACTCGGAATTTTTTTTTGTTGAGTATAACCACCGCAACATATGTAGCTTCACCCCAGAAGGTTGCGGGAGTTCCAGACTCATCAAGCATAGCACGAGCCATTTGTTGGATTGTTTTGTTCATTCTTTCCGCCACTCCATTTTGCCGAGGAGTCATAGCTGTAGAGAATTCCCTTCTCATTCCATGCTCTTCACAGAAATCGAAAAATTCATTTGAGGTAAACTCCCCACCTCTGTCGGACCTGAGGCACTTAATTTTGTAATCTGATTCATTTTCAACCAAGGCTTTGAAGATTGGAATTTTTCGAATGCTTCGTCCTTGTGCTTCATAAGTCCCAACCAAACCATCCTGGAGAAGTCATCGATGAATAATATAAGGTATTCTTCTCCTCGTGGTGACCTTTTCCTGAATGGGCCACATACATCTGTATGAACTAGCTCAAGAGGCCTGCTGGCTGATCCTTCCTTCTCAGGGAAGTTAGTTATGGTTTTCTTCCCAAACTGACATGATTTGCATATTGTGTTGTTTGGAATTTTGATGTCTGGAAGACCACGAACTTCCTGATACTTGCATGCTTTCCTTATTTGTGAAAAGCTTAGATGCCCCAACCTCCGGTGCCATAACCAATGTTCATCATTCTTGCTCAAGTAACATTGTTGTTCTCCTTCTTCAAATATGTATAGATTATTTGGAGTTCTTTTGCCTTCGATAATTGTTTCTCTTGTATCAAGATCAAGATCACGAACACTACACCCATCTGATCGAAATATCACCTCGGTTCCATTATCGCACATCTGATTGACACTCAATAGATTATGTTTCAAACCATCAACATATAAAACATTTCCAGCTTTGACGTCCTCTTTCAACTGAGCAATGCCTTTTCCTTTTATGGCTGCTGGAGTATCATTTCCAAAAGAAACTTTCTTTCCTTTTTCTAAATCAGTATATGATTCAAGTTTTTCTTTATCACCTGTCATATGTTTCGAACATCCGCTATCGATGTACCATTGATTTTCTTGTCCTTCCACATATAAAGCTATCCTAGATCTTTCCGGTTGCGGTTCCTTCATTCTCCATGTTTTGGCACTTGGGGTATGTTCTTTTTGAGTTGTTTTCCAAAACTTGCTCCTGCATTCAGAATCTTCATGACCAAAATTATTAAAAATAGAGCATTCAATTTCATTTTCAAGGGCAGAAAAGTTGTTATAGGTCCTCTTTGTGATTTCCGGCATACTTCTTTGTTTTTGTGCTTCTCTAGTCATGATTGTCTTATAGGCAACACATTGAGCTGCTTTGTGACCAAAGTTATGGCAAGAGAAACATTGTCCATTGAAGAAATTCCTGCGATTATCATTCAACCGATTATAGTTTCTACTGCCATCCATTCTTGAAGAGAAATTGGAAGATTTTACCTATGACTGATTGTAGCTTCTGTTTGTCCTTAGGGTAACATGCCCCCGATTTTCTTGATAATATTTGTTCGTTATTGAAGAAGAATGTCCCTAATTTACCTGATGATTTCTATTAGGCCTTTGCTCACTCCTTCTTGTTGCATCAAGATAACTTTTAGAGGTGGAGGCTTGAGATGCTTCTCCATTATACCCCAGACCTGTCTTGATTAGAGGGGAACGTTGCACACTGATAATCTCATCCAGAGTTTCAGATCCTTTAACAAATTTAAGATTAAGGCCTTTGTTTTCTCAATTTCTTTTCTAAGGCCAACAATTTCACATTCTAACTTCTCAAGAGATTTTTCTTTTTCATCAAGTTGAGTTTGTAGAGTATCAATGATCTTATTCCTTTCTTCTAAAAATCTTTTGAGTCTAGAAATTTCTTCATAAAAGCCATCCATATCTATAGCATCCATGTAATCCTCATCTTCAAAAGCCATTAAAAGTTTATAATGATTACCTCATTCATCTTCATCACTATTTGATAGTACATCACTATCTTCATGAGTGTAATAGCTTTTCTTATTTGCATTTTGTTTCTCGTACCTTCTAACAGGTTCCTTCCCCTTGTCAATCTTATCCTTGTGAGGACATTTGGCAGCATAGTGTCCTACTCTTCCACAAGCAAAAAATTTGAATGGTAACTTACCTCGGAATCGTCCAGTGCCTCGTTGAAGATTTTTGACAAAATTTGTTTCTTCTTCTTCATCTGATATGTGTACAGACTCATAGTAGTCTCCTTTGCCATATGCTTTTAGGGCAGCTTCTCTCCTATCTGATGGTCCTCCTTTCCTCATCTCATAAGCAGTTAGAATTCCATGCAGTTGTGACATTTTAAGGTTTTGAAGAATTCTCCCTTTTCTTCTATTGCAGAAACTTTAGATTCAAACCTAGGGACAAAGATCTTAGAACTTTCCTACAACAGCTTCCTTTACTTCTTCACCCAAATTTTTCATACAATTAACAATCTCATCTACATGAAGAAAATAGTTAGCCACACTTTCATCATTGTACATTCTGAGATTTTCATACTGAATTCTGAGGGTTTAAAGTTCTGCTCGTTTTACCTGATCATCTCCTTCATAGCTCAGGAAAATCTTGTCCCATATTTCCTTAGCAGATTTATACTGCATGAATTTGACAAATTCAGATTATGATGGACATCCCAATCAAGTATTGACCGCCTTTGCATTCGTTTCATATTTCTTCTTCTCAGCCGGATCTGTGGGAGTTGATGAAGGAAAAAGTATACCCTGTATCTATGATATCCCAGACTTCAGTACCCAGAGATTGAAGATAGGCAGTAACTCTTACCTTCCAGTATACGAAGTTTGTCCCATCAAAAACCGGTGGCCTGATTGATGCTTCCGTCTCGTAGTTGCTCATGATGAAAGATCTTCCTTCAAGCGATCAAGCTTCTTCAGAAGGACCTGCTCTGATACCAATTGTTGGAAATAATACTAAGAGGGGAGGTGAATCAGTATTATCAGGTAAAATATTCTTTTCCTAAAACCAAATTGTATACGCTACTTCAGTTAATAAAAACCGCGTATATACACAACTATTCAGAAGTAAAACTGCGTATACAAAGCAATCTTATAATTTACTTTAACTTTCTGATGGTGATTGTTAATATGAGATGCAGAATCAAATAACCAGTAGCCAGAGACAGTAAAACAGAGTAGAAAGACAATCACACACAAGAGCACAAGATATAAGGTGGAAACCCAATGTGGGTGAAAACCACCTGCTGCAATTCGTCTCTATCTTTCTTTAATTAGAAACTTCTGTTTACAATGTACTGGTGCAGTCCTTTACCAGTACGCAGGCTACAACCTGCAGAGAGCTACAACTCTCTCTCGTTTTCCAGCTTCTCCTGGAAGGGAGCTACAACCCCCTTTAGCTCTTGCACTAGCCAAGATACTAGTACGTAGGTGCTGGCCTACAGAAGGCTACAACCTTCTCTTTCTTCCAGGGACCAAGTTTCATAAATTTTCAGACTGGATCCATGAACATTAATCAATCATCAAGAATTTCTTCATCAACCAATCACCTTTCACCGATTAGATCTGAATCAAGTAGATATCTCTCTGACAGTTGTACCCAATACACAGTACCAGTAATCACACACCAAAACAGAACCCAGAACATAGCAGTAGTGAACAGAAGGAGCAAGATCAGAGATTAGAACATATACGCTACTTTATCAGCCTGAAACATGCGTGCATATGCTTCTGCATATGAAACAACCTGCGTATACGCGTTGTGACTTCACTGAACCTGCGTGTATACGCGCCTTCACTTCCCTGAACCTGCGTATAGATCTATAAAGGATAATTCACTCTTTCAGATATTCAATCACTAATTAACCCAGATTATTAGACATATAGATCAAGCAAGCGCCACATCTAGCAGATCAAAATCATTTAAAGATACTATCATTTAAGCTTAAAGATTATGACCCATGAATAGATCTTATCTTTCTTTTGCGCTATGGTTCCTCCTTCATTCAGATCTAGATCTACATCACAACCCAATTACCAATATACCCACTCTAGCACTTTATCAGATATTCAATGATAATACAGATAATCCATTGTCACATAATCTCCTTCCTCTTTTATAGTCTTAGGCCTTCCTCAATACCATGGTCCAAAACCATAACATTTCAATACCATGAACCCAAACTAGGGATCAACACATCTGACGAGATGCCATGGTTCAAAACATAGGCTCAAATCCCAAGGACTAACTACCATGGACCAAAAGTATGATCCCCAACATATACACGCTTTTTCAACGTATAACCCGCGTGTATATGCGTCTTTGTCTAGATGAACTTGCGTATATGTCTTTTTCTTCTTTCTGAGTGCTTGAACTTGAATCTGTTACCAAAGGGAGTTGCCATCAAGGACAACACCTGTGCCATAGCTCCAAACCTGTGCCATAATGCCAACAGATTCCACGAGTGTTCAACTTCAGCCCATTTTTCACACTTAGTAGATTATCTGGGCAGTACCGTGAGGGCCATTTGCATTATTGTTGGTTTCTCTCGTGCTTGTTAATGGTTTTCATTATTGACCAGTAATCAAGTGACTTTATATCATACTCGACTTAGCACATTTGTTCGCATGCTAGGATTTGTACTATGATCGGTTAGGGTTTCAAGACCACAGACTAAGCTTACATATGTTCGGGCTGCATGGATTGGTTCGTGATTACATACATGACTATTTGATTCAATGGTTGTGACCATACTGAAGTCTTAATGGATGGATGTGACCATACATTTATCATTATATATGGTCTTATCAACTGGGTGGCTGCGTCCATACAACAGACCAAGTTTCATATGTCTTTTGGATGGTTGCGCCCATGCATAAACTACATGTATTTCACTATTAGAGATATCAGTTGTACTTGCGCTTGTAGGTTCTTCAAGGTGGTGTTCCAGTTCAGATAGTTTCGTAAAGCATTTGACCCCTCCCACTCTCTCGGGCTTCATGCTTTAGGGGGCATCTGTTACATAGTAATTTGTCACTGTCCTCATCTCAGTCCCTCTGTTGTGTCATGTATCAAATACACATGTCCATATCTTCCCACTAATGCAAAAATATTAAATAGTGCTCTCTGATGCTAAAGAAATGACCCTTTTTCCTAAATTTCTGCATCATCGCTACTAAGACATTAAAAGGTGCAACAATCTCTTGTCGTGAATAGTCCCATCGCGACACCATCACGTGTGTACACGTGTTTCCCACGACAGTACCATTTTAGGGCTCGGCGCTAACATCCCAGATATTTACCATGACGATTCATCTGAATGCATTCCCTCCTTGTGATGTCATAGCTAATCCTTAGTTCATGACTTGTGATGACCCAGATTTGGCGAATTTCTTCAAACAATCGGCCTTCTGGATGTTTCTAGAGCTGGTTGTTGGGTCAGTTTGGGTCGCTTTTCCTCCTCTGGGATGGTGGTTCTGCCTCTTGTGCAACCTCCCTTAAGGATAAGCTCCCTCTCCTTCATTTCATAGAGACTCCTTCTCCTATAAAATCACTCACCATTGCTATGATCTGCTAGTTCTTTAGTTCTGCAGTGCTAGCTAGTTCTTTTCAGTTTGCTTTGAAACTATGTAGATAGCTTTGGTGTGAGTGTGATAAGTGTGGGATTGCTAATAATTTAGTAAGAAGTTGTGGAGTTCCTTAACCTTGTATTAGAGCTTATGAGAGAGAGAGGGATATCACCTATTTGGGAGACCCATTCCTAAGAGTGAATATTTGAAAAAACATATTGGTTGGACACTCTGAGAAGGCTTGTGATGTTAAGACTTGGTTGTAAGATTTGCTCTTGATTCATTTTAATACAATCAATGATGATTTCCTATATCTTGTGCACAATTTACTTGATAGTTTATGATTTCTTGACTTTATAAGTAAATAGATCATTGTTGTTCCCGGTTATGTGCTTTGTTGTTTTCTTGTGGTGTTTCAGGTTGATTTCTCATTGAGGAGAAAGAAACGGAAGCTAGAGCAGCGCAACGGAAACTCCATCAACCGTCGGTTTAAGGTAGGCCTCCAACGATGACTATTTAAGGGAATTGATTGTTGTTTTGTCTTTGTTGTGACTAGACCCACTCTAGGGCTAGAGGGATTGCCTCTGTCTGCAGAGGGAACACTTTCCTTTATCACAGACCACTATTAATTACAACAGTCGAGGGCTTTTGTCATGCAAACGAGGGTTTATATGCGCATGAGGGTTTCATAAGAAATCGAGGGTTTATTCACTTGATTTGGTTTCGGTCTTTACTAGATGATTGCCATAGGTCCTGCACTATGTTACCGTAAAGTGTTCAACATAAGGACTCGATTATGATACTATATATTCATATATAAATTTTGTTAATTTCTGAAAGGTTTTATCCATTTCGAATCATTAATACAATTACTGGTCTTTTATTTTGATGATGCGGTTTTATAATTAAAGATTCGAAACTATGATGATATATGTGTGTTTATTCTTAACACGTATGTTGCTATCTGATATTTATGTTTAATACATTTGTTGTTATCTGTGATACCCTTAACAGTAGAAATCTAGATTTCTTACATGTCGAGGGTTTAAACGACCCTCTAGAATAGAGATAGAATTACTCTGTTGCCACATTCAACTGTCAATTTCAGGAATGATTTGCTTTTGTTTATAAAGTTGTAATATTCCTAATTAGTCATGGCTAATTGGAATATTTGATTTTACTCAATTTTGCCTTCTATAGTTATTTATAAATAAAAAGGTGAGGGAAGGGGGACATAACTCACTTTTTAAATAAAGTCACCCCCTAATAGCATAACGTTGTAACTTAAACGGGGAGACAAGGGGGCCAAAGGACCACGTAGAGAAGGGGGCCCACGTAGACACTTGGAGGAACTGCGTAGATGGAGAGGAGCACGTGGCAAGAGAGAGGCTACGTTGGAGGAGGTGGGCCTTAGGGTTTTGAGAGAGGCCAACGAAATAAAGGAGAGAGGAGCCTCCTCATTTTGGCATTCGATTATGTTGCATTTGAGCTAGTCACTTCGACTTAAAGCACGATGGTTGTTTAGCCTGTTTGCAGCACTGTTTAGTGCATCGAGTGTCTCCGTTCGAAGATCTCACCATTAGACCCGGGGGACTTCGAGTGCCTGCTTGGGCAAGGTAGTTTCATCAGTCTTTTACAGGAGGATCGATCTTTGGAGTTGAGGGAGAACTGAGCATTCTGATGACTGCATAGTCTCGAGAGAGGAGGACGTAGTCTCTTTTGGTAGGAGCTCCAAATTGGGTTTATGTTCAGGATTTGAGCTTGAAGATTGAGCAAGGGATAAGCCCTTGCATATTGGAGGATTTTGGCAGAGTCTTGGGCAAAGTTTTGGAGGATTCACTTCAGTGGTGATGCAGAGCCTTGAGGGATAGCGTAGATCCTCAAGGGGGTGATTTTCGAGGGTCAGCTATATTAGAAAAGCTTTCAGAGCTTTTTTGGGTCTATTGAGCAGAGGCTGATTCCAGAGCTTCAGCATTTTCTAAGAAGGGAAACAACCCCAAATCCTCATTTGATTCCAGCAGTAGCAACAACACAATAGTTCTCCGGCAGTTTGGACGCAGTTCAGAGAGAGGCCATTTCCTTACCATTATGAGTGTACTTCTTCACTTGCCTTGTGCAAGTCGAGGTGCTATCTTTCTGATCACCTCTTGTACTCTTTCCATTACTCAGTATAATAAAATGGCTTAGCATTTCTCTCTGCATTTCTTGAGTATCTGCTTATATTCTATGTATACATTATTATATGTTGCACTACTGTTATTTTTATGTCTTGAGCTTCCCGGCTACTATATCACTTGTGTGTTTTTCTCCTATACTCTTAGACAGAGTCTGGAAAGGGCCAGGTAGCCTCTAGATCTTGTCCTCTTTTCAAAGGTGATATATTTGGTAAATGCCCTCCCAGTCCATCTCTGGTTGGAGTTTGCTTGTGTTTGAGGGATATCCCTAAAAAGGGATATTACAGTGGTATCAGAGCATAGATCTGGCTCAGCCAATGGAGCTAGTAGTCTATGGCATGGGGGAGAAGCCCTACATCTGTTACAGAGGTAGGAAATATAGAGATACTGAGGGTAGGTTGGAGAACACCTACGGAGAGGGAGACTGTGTTCGGGTGTTGGACACAGAACATGAGGAGCCTGTGGTGAACACAGAATAGGAGGATCCGATGGCAGATGAGGACGGGAAGATATTTTCGGACATGCTCCTCAAATCAGTGCAGGATCTGTCAAGGCAAATCGAGATGATGGGGCAGAGATTCACGGCGGTGGAGGCTAGATAGCGTGAGAACCCACGAGTTTTCCAGTTTGGTGAGGGATTAGGTACATCCCACCATTTGCCAAAGCAGGGTGCCACTTAGCATGATACTACTCAGAAGATGACCTCACATGCCCTACACACTCTACCATGCCCACTTTCCTAGGAGTAGACATGGGGGCCAAAGCCCAGTAGGAGACAGAGCCCGGTCGTATGGGCAATTATTTTGCAGAGTACCAGGCATATGGACAGGAGTTCAGGAATGCTCTCTCATTCAAAGAATTTTTTAAGCTCCAGCAAGATAGTAGACCCCACGACCATCACAGGGGATACCGGCATTATCATGATGGAGACACCGACCGCACAGCTAGTAGATTCCACTTGCCTACATTTGATGGTTCATCAAACAGTTTGGCGAAGTCTTGGGTGGAGAAGCTGGACATCTATTTCCAACTTAACCAGATGTCAGAGATAGAGGCCATCGAGATGGCAACATTACATTTGGATGGTGAGGTCGAGGACTGGTGGTTCCATGGGATGGTTACACTCGGACACTCCACAATGATGACATATGCCAAGTTCACTAGGATATTGATAGAGAGGTTTGACTGGAGGAATCCAGAACAACACCTTGTTGAGTTGACGAGGCTCAAACGGATCGGGAGCCCAAAGACCTACATTGCAGACTTCTTGAGGGTTTTAGTGATGGTGCCAGATCTATCCACGACATGGTTGATCTACATGTTTGTTGAGGGGTTAGCAGAGCCACTTTGGGGTCTAGTCAGATCCACTAGACCAGCCACACTCCAGGATGCTATTAGCAGGACTTGAGACTTACAGGATGCTTACCTAAGACCCGGACACCGTACCCCCAAAGACAGGCTTTCCACCCTAAGGGGAAGGATGTGAGGATCCTTCCTCCAAAGGGGAATCTAGGACGATCACAGATTGATGATGATGCCGGGAGGGAGCTGAAGAAGAAGCAATTGTGCTTTACCTGTCAGGAGCCATGGGAACCGGGACATAGATGTGCTGCTGGCAAAGCACATTATATTGAGGTCTTCTCCGAGAGCAGTAGGGAAGAGGATGAGGAGGATGATGTGGAGGCAGGAGATATTCATGCCACGCAGGATCCTTTGCCACATCCACCACCAGTAGCAAGTGGTGCAGCTTTTGCACCTACCAAAGGGGCCCTTGCAGCATTGCGAGGAGTTCCCAAGTATTTGACGATGTGCGTATAGGGGACAGTATGTGGCTAGCGAGTATCAGTTTTGGTTGATAGCGGGGCAACCCACAACTTTATCGGTGCACAAATGGTTGAGTGGAGAGGTATACAGACAGAGAGCATCGATGGATTTTCATTTTTCGTCCCAGGAGATCAAACCATGGTGAGTGCTCGTTATGTCCCATAGTTATCAATGACGATGGGCACCTACACACTGACTAACCACTTTTTCGTGGTCAATATTCCGGACACCAACATGATACTCGGTGTTTAGTGGCTTATCACTCTAGGGAAGGTCACGACAGATTGGAAGGCCCTAGAGATGGAGTGGGATGATGAAAAGACAGGGAGGCATGAGAAGATACGGGGACAGCACACATATCCGTCTTAGACTGTTTTGGCTCATCGAATGCAAGCAGTCTTCAGGAAGGGAGACATAGAGTGGGCAGTGGAGCTGCGTGCATCAGAGGCAGGGACTACAGGGCAGATGGTGCACCCAGAGATATAGTCCATCATTGACCAATATGCCACAGTGTTTGAGGATATTCCGCCGGGACAGCCACCGAACGAGGGTTTTGAGCACACCATTGAGCTTGAGCAGGGAATACAGGCAGTGATTACTACCCCTATAAGCATCCCAAGGCCTATTGGGATGAGATTGAGTAGGCCATTCAAGAGTTGCTGGCTCTTGGGCACATTCGACCGAGCACGAGTCCTTTTGCTTCTTCCATGGTGTTGGTGAAGAAGAAGGACGACGGATTGAGGATGTGCATCGACTACAGGGCCTTGAACAAGAAGACCCTGAAGAACAGATACCCCATACCCAGGATTGATGAGTTGATGGATGAGTTGAGAGGAGCAAAATTCTTCTCAAAGATTGATTTGAGATCTGGGTACCATCAGATTTGCATGAGGGAGAAGGACATTCCCAAGACCGACTTCAGGTGTCACTATGGGCACTTTGAGTTTTTGGTGATTCCCTTCGAGCTAACCAATGCCCCACCTACATTCCAGTCCTGCATGAATCACATCTTCCACGGTCACTTAAGAAAGTTTGTGTTGGTGTTCTTTGATAATATCCTCATTTACAACAAGACTTGGGAGGAGCATCTCCAGCACATTGAGATCGTGTTGTGCATCTTGGAGGAGCAGTAGTTCTATACCAAGCTCCCTAAGCGTGATTTTGGGTTGATGGAGATGTTGTACTTGGGACACATCATAGGGGTGGACAGAGTGAGAGTCCACGAGGAGAAGATCAGGGCCATCAGAGATTGGCCGGAGCTGAGGAACGTGACAAAACTTCGGGGATTCACTGGCATTTGTACTTATTACCGGAAGTTCATCAAGAGTTTCTCACAACTTGCTGCACCCCTGACAGTTTCTCACAGCTTCTCACAGCTTACGCAACGAGCCTTTGACAGGATCAAGGAGGTTATGAGCAGTTGCCTAGTGCTTGCATTTCCAGATTTTTCGTAGCCATTTGTTTTGGAGTGTGATGCGTCGGAAGAGGGGATCGACATAGTGTTGATGCAGGGAGGTCACCCTATAGCCTTTGAAAGTCGGAAGCTCCTTCCGCACAAGAGGTTGTATCCTATATATGACAAGGAAACGCTGGCCATTATGCATGCATTGGCCAAGCTCCGGCAGTATTTAGTGGGTAACAGGTTCAGGGTGAGGACTGATCACAACAGCCTCAGGTTCTTTTTGGAGCAGAAACAGCTACAGGAGAGGTAGTAGAAGTGGATCAGTAAGATGCAAGCATATGACTTTGACATTGAGTATGTCAAGGGTAAGAACAACGTGGTAGCAGATGCCCTTTCACGTAGACTAGCCACGTTGTCTCTTATGAGCTTGGACACAGATTGGAGGGCTCGACTCTTAGTAGAATACTCCAAGGACAGATTTGCATGTGAGGTTCTGGATGGGCAGGTGGCGGATGATAGGTACAGGGTGGTCGATTAGATCATCTACTACAGGGACCAGATCTTCTTGACTGAGGGATCTCAGCTAAAGAAGAAGATACTTCAGGCATCACATGATTCACCATTGGCCGGCCATCACGGGTTTACCAAAACCTATAGGGCCATTAGAGAGAGGTTCTCATGTAAGGGCCTCAAGGAGGATGTACTCCAACATATCCGGGAGTGCGATTTTTACCAAAGGAACAAGGGGGAGATGAGCCACCTCGCAGGATTATTGCAGCCTCTTCCCATTCCAGAGGGGAAATGGGAGTGTATTTCGATGGATTTCATCACAGGGTTGCCCATGGTATAGGGCAAGGATTGTATCTTTTTCGTCGTTGATCGACTGACAAAGTACGCACATTTTTTCGCCATATCCGCACACTACACAACAGTGCAGGTGGCCGAGTTGTTCTTCAGAGAGGTCTTCAGGCTACATGGTCTTCCGAAGACCATCACGAGTGACAAGGACAAGCGTTTCATGGGCAGGTTTTGGCAGGAGCTTTTCCGGTTGGTGGGGACGGAGTTGACACCGAGTACCAGTTATCACCCATAGACAGACGGGTATACATACATAGTTAACAAGTGGCTGGAGGGCTACTTGCGTAACTATGTTAGTGGGTAGTAGCAAGCATGGCTGAAGTGGCTACATCTTGGGGAGTACTGCTACAACACTACACATCACATGTCCATTGGTATGTCATCATTCTATGCTTTGTATGGATATCATCCTTTATCTTTTGCTGATGTGATGTTTGGTGCTAGCAAGGATCTGAGAGCCAAGATTTGGATCCAAGAGAGTCAGGATATTTTCCGAGCTCTAAAGGATAATATGGCTACAGTGTAGAACCAGCAGAAGTTGTATGCTGACAGGGGTCAGGTGGAGAGATACTTTGAGGTAGGGAACTTGGTCTACCTACAATTACATCCATACCAACAGTCGTCACTAAAGCAGTAGGGGGATGAGAAGCTTAAGCCCCGCTTTTATGGGCCATACAGGGTGATACGCAGGATTGGATAGGTTGCGTATGAGTTGGAGCTGCCCCAAGGCAGCAAGATTCATAACGTTTTTCATATATCATGCATAAAGAAGGCATTGGGGCAGCAGGTAACAGTGACAGATGAGCTGCCACCCACGAATGATGAGGGGCATTTGGTGTTGCAGCCATAGGCTATTATTGATACAAGGGAGAGGCAGTTGCGGAGTAGGACAGTCTGGGAATTCTTGGTGAGGTGGAAGAATTTACCGGTTGAGGATGCCACTTAGGAGAGTGAGAAAATTTTGCAGCATCCATCACTTCAGTTGCTTGAGGACAAGCAACATTTTGCTGGGGGACACTATAATATTCCTAATTAGCCATGGCTAATTGTAATATTTGATTTTGCTCAATTTGATTTTGCTCAATTTTGCCTTCTATAGTTATTTATAAATAAAAAGGTGAGGAAAGGGGGGCATAACTCACTTTTTGAATAAAGTCACCCCCTAATAGCACAACGTTGTAACTTGAAATGGGAGCCAAGGGGGCCAAAGGACCACGTAGAGAAGAGGGCCCACGTAGACACTTGGAGGGACTATGCAGATGGAGAGGAGCACGTGGCAAGAGAGAGGCTACGTTGGAGGAGGTGGGCCTTGCGGTTTTGAGAGAGGCCAACGAAATAAAGGAGAGAGGAGCCTCCTCATTTTGGCATTCAATTATGTTGCATTTGAGCTAGTCACCTCGACTTAAAGCACGCTAGTTGTTTAGCCTGTCTGCAGCATTGTTTAGTGCATCGAGTGTCTCCATTTAGAGATCTCACCATTAGCCCTGGGGGACTTCAAGTGCCTTCTCGAGCAAGGTAGTTTTATCAGTCTTTTGCAGGAGGATCGATCTTTGGAGTTGAGGAAGAACTGAGCATTCTGATGACTACACAGCCTCGAGAGAGGAGGACGCAGTTTCTTTTGGTAGGAGCTCCGGATTGGGTGTATGTGCATGATTTGAGCTTGAATATTGAGCAAGGGATCAGCCCTTGCATATTGGAGGATTTTGGCAGAGTCTCGGGCAAAGTTTTGGAGGATTCTCTTCAGTGGCGGTGCAGAGCCTTGAGGGATAGCGTAGATCCTCAAGGGGGTGATTTTCGGGGGCCAGCTATTTTAGAAAAGCTTTCTGGGATTTTTTGGATCTATGGAGCAGAGGCCGATTCCAGAGTTTCAGCATTTTCTGAGAAGGGGAACAGCCCCAAATCCTCACTTGATTCCAGCAGTAGTAGCAGCACAACAGTTCTCCGACAGCTTGGACGCAGTTCAGAGAGAGGCCATTTCCTTACCATTCTAAGTGTACTTCTTCACTTGCTTTGTGCAAGTCGAGGTGCTATCTTTCTGATCACCTCCTATAATATTTCCATTACTCAGTATAATAAAATGGCTTAGCATTTCTCTCTGCCTTTCTTAAGTATCTGCTTATATTCCATGTATACATTAGTGTATGTTACACTACTGTTATTTTTATCTCTTGAGCTTCCCGGCTACTATATCACTTGTGTGCTTTTTCCTATACTCTTAGACAAAGTCTGGAAAGGGCTAGGTAGCCTCCAGATCTCGTCCTTTTTTCAAGGGCGACATATCTGGTAAATGCCCTCCCAATCCATCTCTGGTTGGAGTTTTCTTGTGTTTGAGGGAATCCCTTAAAAGGGATATTACAATGGTATCAAAGCATAGATCTGGCTCAGCCAGTGGAGCTAGTAGTCTATGACACTGGGGGAGAAGCCCTACATCTGTTACAGTGGTAGGAAATATAGAGATACTGAGGATAGGTTGGAGAACACCTACGGAGAGGGACACTGTGTTTGGGTGGTGGACACAGAGCAAGAGGAGCCTGTGGTGAACACAAAACAGGAGGATCCGATGGCAGATGAGGATGGGAAGAGATTTGCGGACATGCTCCTCAAATCAGTGCAGGATCTGTCGAGGTAGATCGAGATGATGGGGCAGAGATTCATGTCGGTGGAGGCTAGACAGCGTGAGAACCCACGGGTTTTCCAGGTTGGTGAGGGATCAGGTACATCCCACCATTTTCTAGAGCAGGGTGCCACTCAGCATGATACTACTCAGCAGATGGCCTCACATGCTCTACACGCTCTACCATGCCCAATTTCCTAGGAGAAGACACAGGGACCGGAGCCCAGCAGGAGACAGAGCCCAATCATATGGGCAATTATTTTGCAGAGTACCACGCGTATGTCCATGTGTTCAGGGATGCTCTCTCATTCAAAGACTTTTTTAAGCTCCAGCGGGATAGTAGACCCTATGACCATCACAGGGGATACCGGCATTATCATGATGGAGACACCGACTGCACAACTAGTAGATTCCACTTGCTTATGTTTGATGGTTCATCAAACAGTTCGACAAAGTCTTGGGTGGAGAAGTTGGACATCTATTAGAAACTTAACCAGATGTGGGAGATAGAGGCCATCAAGGTGGCGACATTACATTTGGATGGTGAGGCCCAGGACTAGTGGCTCCATGGGATGGTTACACTCAAACACTCCACAATGACGACATATGCTGAGTTCACCAGGAGATTGATAGAGAGGTTTGACCGGAGGAATATGGAACAACACTTTGTTGAGCTGATGAGGTTCAAACAAATCAGGAGCCCAAAGACCTACATTGCAGACTTCTTGAGGGTTTAAGTGATGGTGCCAGATCTATCCGCAACACGGTTGATCTACATATTTGTTGAGGGGTTAGCAGAGCCACTTCGGGGTCTAGTCAGATCCACTAGACTAGCCACACTCTAG
The DNA here is from genome assembly GCA_000404065.3 of Pinus taeda. Lineage (NCBI taxonomy): Eukaryota > Viridiplantae > Streptophyta > Pinopsida > Pinales > Pinaceae > Pinus > Pinus taeda. The sequence continues at coordinate 394,452 of APFE030722278.1, read as the reverse complement.
GATACTATTGGCAAGACCCGAGACTTATAGGATGCCTTAACCAAGACCCGGACACCTCACCCCCAGAGACAAGCTTTCCAGCCTAAGGGGAAGATTGTGAGGATTCCGCCTCCAAAGGGGAATCTAGGACGATCACAGATTGGTGATGATGCCAGGAGGGAGATGAAGAGGAAGCAGTTGTGATTTACCTATCAGGAGCCGTGGGCACGGGGACATAGATGTGCTGCTGGGAAAGCACATTATATTGAGGTATTCTCTGAGAGCAGCGGGGAAGAGGATGAGGAGGATGATGTGGAGGTAGCAGATAGTCATGCCGCACAGGATCCTTTGCCACCTCCACCACCACCAGCAGGTGGTGCAGCTTTTTCACCTACTGGAGGGGCCCTTGCAGCATTGCGAGGAGTCCCCAAGTATTTGACGTTGCACGTATGGGGGACAGTACGTGGCTAGAGAGTATCAATTTTGAGAGAGGCAAACGAAATAAAGGAGATATGATCCTCCTCATTTTGGCATTCGATTATGTTGCATTTGAGCTAGTCACTTCGACTTAGAGCACGTTGGCTGTTTAACCTGTCTGGAGCACTGTTTAGTGCATCGAGTGTCTATGTTCAGTGATCTCACCCTTAGCCCTGGGGGACTTCGAGTTCCTGCTCGGGCAAGGTATTTTCATCAATGTTTTGCAGGAGGATCGATCTTTGGAGTTGAGGAAGAACTAAGCATTCTGAAGACTGCGCAGTCTCGAGAGAGGAGGACGCAATCTCTTTTGGTAGGAGCTCCAAATTGGGTTTATGTGGAGGATCTGAGCTTGGAGATTGGGCAAGGGATCAACCCTTGCATCTTGGAGGATTTTAGCAGAGTCCCAGGCAGAGTTTTGGAGGATTCTCTTCAGTGGCAGCGCAAAGCCTTGAGGGATAGCGTAGATCCTCAAGGGGGTGATTTTCGAGGGTCAGCGATTTTATAAAAGCTTTGTGGGCTTTCCTAGGTCTATTGAGCAGAGGTTGATTCCATAGTTTCAACATTTTCTAAGGAGGGGACCAGCCCCAAATCCTCACTTGATTCCAGCAGTAGCAGCAACATAGCAGTTCTCCGGCAGTTTGGACGTAGTTCAGAGAGAGGCCATTTCCTTACCATTCTGAGTGTAGTTCTTCACTTGCCTTGTGCAAGTCGAGGTGCTATCTTTCTGATCACCTCTTGTACTCTTTCCATTACTTAGCATAATAAAATGGCTTAGGATTTCTCTTTGCGTTTCTTGAGTATCTGCTTATATTCCATGTATACATTATTGTATGTTGCACTACTGTTATTTTTATCTCTTGAGCTTCCCAACTACTATATCACTTGTGTTTTTCTCTCCTATACTCTTAGACAGAGCCTTGAAAGGGCCAAGTAGCCTCCAGATCTTGTCCTCTTTTTAGAGGCGACATATCTGTTAAACGCCCTCCCAGTCCATCTCTGGTTGGAGTTTTCTTGTGTTTGAGGGATATCCCTGAAAAGGGATATTACAAAAGTATATATTAGGACTGTAGGAACTGATTGATCCTTTTTGGCCTCTCTTGATTACTAGCTTTACAGTTTCATGAAATATTTAGACTTTTTTCTACACTGGGAACTCCTTTTGACTACCTGTTCTGAGTACTGAATTGATTTACAAGATTAATAAATGTAATCACTGTTTGTGCAAATTCTATCACGAATTAAGCATGATATTATTCATGCTATGTAATGAACTTATAATGATGTTGTAGAAAACATTTATTTTGTTATTCTAATATTATCCATGCTTAAACAAAAGAGGCTATATTACATATCTACTTTAATTATCAGTGGAACTGTAACAAATATCTGGAATGTCTCTCTTCCAGCCACGAGCCTGATGATTACGTCTAGGCTCTCCCCCGATAAATTTCTCTACTATAATAATTTCAAACTTAAATCAATGCCTTGGGCCTTGGGACTTCATTTTCCAGCCTCAAGTCCTGCACTTAATTTGACTATTAATGAGCAACTTCCCACTAGTCACTTTTCCCTAGCTCTAGGATAGTCCCCTTCCTCATCTTCCCCCCCCCCTCTATTTCCCTTTCTAGGGTAGGGGTATAGTTGTTTCTTATAATTGTAATAAACAGTTTGTTTTAATTAATCATGTGTCAACTCCTAATCACTCACAATTAGGTAATAGTTTGTTATCTGGCTTTCCAACCTTAGTATTAACATAACAGAAAATAAATGCAGTAAATCATAAAATTGAATTAACTAACCACAGTAAATCCTCCAAGGAGAACCTTGGGGATTCATTTGTGCAAAATATTTATAATATTAAAAAATTATTATACTATTTTAATAAATATGAAGAGGTTATTTTTTAAAATAATTGATAATATTAAAAATATTATTACATTTTGAATTTAAAGATAATTTGTGTTGTGATTAAGAAATCAAGGATAAAAGGAAATTAAAAAATCACACTACGCTGGTTTGTAATTTAAAAGATTAGAACTCTCTTTTGATTTTAACTAGTAGGAAGAAGAAAATAAATAAAATCAATGTCTTTAAATATGGATCAACTCCCACAGGCTACATAATGAAATTGGGCATTGGAAAATTCTCAAAACATAGTGCAATGAAAGAATTTGTCCTCTTTGTGCAACTTAGAAGGTTGAAAATGAAAATTTTCTTTTCTTAAACTACCTTGCATACACCCCAATAAAATCACAATTCAAAAATATGTATCACAATACCAACCTTCCTAACTTTTTAAATCATCAAAACTATGCCCCCAGGGAGGGTGCTCAAGAATAGGCGTTCCTCCCACCCTCGCCTTGATATGATACTAGCTTACATGAAAGGGGGTTATGGGTCCAATTGTACTTGGCGCATTACATGTGATCTTATCACTTCATCAATCATCACTCAGAGCTAAATCATCACTCAGAGCTGACATAAGGTTAAATTTGATTTGAGTATTGCAAGCCACATAGGAAGGTATAAGAGGACCCAATAGGAGAACTCTATCAAATTGACAAAGCTAGATGAAAAAATTAATAGCATAGATTGCAAGTTGACCATTCTAGCTAGGGGATTAACCAACATCTCCTTCTCCTTTATGAGTGTAGTGTTAACCTGGTGTGGATGCCTAGACATTATGCCCAATTGTTGTTATGACTCACTAGTTTCTTACTTGCAACACTAGTAGTCTTTTTTATCTTCTCATGTCGATATATGTCAAGGTCTCGCACAACCAACCGATTTTTATAAGTTTCTATTTACAATATGCTATAATTAGATGAGGTCTTAAAAGCCTCAAGGCTCTAAACTTATGTTATTGGTTTAGTTTTCCTTCAAGCAGACCAGTACTAGGAAATTTTTGGTCCATGTAATCCTCATTAGTGATAATGTAAAGTGCCTAACTTAACCAAAAAAAAAAATCATCAAAACTATGATAATTTTGAAAAGCTTTTCTTATAGATTTTCTAGAGGAAAATAAAATTTTTAATAAACCTAACTAATCTCTTATCTTTCTTAAAATAAAAATTAAAATTATTAATTAAAAAAAATTTCTTTAATTTTTACAAATAAAATTATAAGTAATACCTTAACCTTTTGGTTGGAATCTCGAAATAGAATTTATAGTGAAATTATGATTTATTGCTATTTAAAATACACTTTTGAATGCATAAATGGATTCAACACCTTGAAAAAATCTTTGAGGCACTTGATCTTTGCAAATTAGACAACTTCAAATTATGATTTTTAAATATATGTATTAGATTTGAACAAAATTGACAAGAAAATATGCTCAGAAAAGGATCATTTTGTTTATTAGTTAGACTATGCTATGAATAATTATGATAAAATTTTCTAATTTACTTAAAATATTAATATTAATTATAAAAAAATTAAATATAATTTATTTTTATTAAACGCAACCTAGATCCATCTTAACTCTGGATCTACCAAGCATCAAAGAGGGATCAAATCTTCTATTCCACTCTAAAGGGGTTTGCACGCTCAAAAGATTTGATAACTTTCCGATGCTTGGTAAATAACATAGTTAAGATGTATCTAGGCCGATTTAATTATTAATTATAATTATTATTTATTTTATTTTATTTTATTTTTACTTTTAATTTTGTGTATTTTAATCGAATAAAAATGTTTGCATAACATAACAAACAGGATAGCAAAACATGTTTTCAATATTAAATTGGAGAACGCCTCTCAGTATAATAACATTTGCTCACATATTAATTTTTTATTAATAAACGATAATATTATTTTCATTTTAAAGTTAAAATTTAATGGAATGGCTAAATATATTATGAAACCATTGAATTTAAAATGATGTATTATAGAATTCTCTATATTTATGGAAATTAATAGGTATATATATATATTATAGATTATTATATATTTATATATATATATATATATATATAGCATTTTGCGAAATGACTTTTTTTACCTTTTTTTTCTGGGTAATTTTTAATCAATATCTTACAAGATTTTAAACTTGAGCTTATTGTTAATCTGCATAATTTCAAGTCCTCAATGTTTTCAAAGTGTTGAACTCGCATTTATGCATTCAAAATGTATTTAACAATTAAAAAATCTTGAAATTGTATGCCAAATTTTTAATGAATCTCTAGCAAAAAAAGTTATTCGTCTCTAAGTTAGCTATATTATATTTTATATAATATTATATATTATTATTATATTTATTATATCTATCTTGAGGTAAATATTCTTATATCATGCTTTGGCATGGATTTCCATACATAAATGCTCTTTGATATAAATAGAAGTTTAAGTTTCAACTATTTATATTTTTAAACTAAATTTCGAATTAATAAGTAAATAAGTTATTTTTTATTTTTTTAACTACTTTTTCAATTAATGAAAAGATATCAATAACCTACATGGTAGCTTACCTGGTAAAGTATCCAAATATAATATGTAAATTATCATGATGTTTTTGGTTGGATCTCTTCATTAACTTGTGTCTACTTTAGAGGCAAGTTTGGTGCATTTAATAGTTATACTGGTATTGGACAAAATCAACCATGTGTCATGCAAATAGTGACCTAAGATTATAGTGGCAGTGGAAAAGATCAATCTTATGTCACCTGAATACGAGATTCCCCACCCCAATTGCCAATACTATTGCATATAGTGTTGTCATTGATGCCAAATGGGATGTCCGAAACAATAGCAGTGTCATTCATGGGTCCAAAGGAAGCATCATGAAAGTTGTATATCTTGCATACCCTCATCAAGTGAAGTCTAAGGAAGCTTGAAGTTTATTGAAATTTTGACAAGGTTATGATGCCATCATTGTTGATGTTTTATATACCAGCGAAATGTATTCCCTTACAGACAACAATGTATAATATATAATATATTATGTACAATAATATATATTTATATATTATATTATATTATATATAAATAATCAATAATTAATTAATTATTGAAAAGACATGTCTATTAATGAAAAGACACCCTGACTATCTATATATATCGAGGCCCTCAATTGTAATAAGATATCAATAAATATATCACATATCTTATATCAATCTATTAGTGTTTACTCAATCGTAAAAATGAAATTAAAGTTGAGAATTTTTCAAATGTGTAATTATTGATCATAAGAAAATAATTACCAAGATCTGAAAATAAGAAAGAATTCAAGATGGTATCAAAGCACCAATAAAGAGTCCATGTTATTTTCCAAAACAACTTCATAAAAGAATTTGTTACCAATCCATAAAATCTATTTTACTTGATAATAAAAAAATTACATGTAATTTCATAATACCATTGGTCCATGGTATTTCCCACCACATAAAATAAAGCGAAAGTCTTTCTTAAAGTGAAGTGCAGGTTAAGAAAAACACTACTCCATAGTTGAAAATAAGTTAATTTAATTTTCCATTTACAAGATGGTGTCCAATCAGAGTATAGGCTAGATGAAGCAAAAAAAATTAGATCATAAAAGCATAGAATACTTCTCATCTTATAAGAGAATGAGCTCATGAATTATGTCAAAAAAGACGTCCTAGAACCATAAGAGGAAGAGATCAAGTCAAAGCATAAGAATAATGTGATCAAGGCCAAGAGGATCTTGTCAAAATCAATCAAAGACCACTTAATTCCTCATGTATCAAAATTGAAGACACCAAAGGAAATGTTTGACGCCTTATTAATATACGTAAACAAGTTGCAATGACTCTCTTTTCATAGAACTCTTCTTCTCTCACTCTTCTTCAAGAGAACATGAATAGATGAGAATGATTGAACCCCATGTTGAAACTAGGGTTTCTATACTTATTCAAGAGAGGATTACATTGTAACAAGAACACCATACATGCAATTCAAGAAAGAAGACATACTTTCGGAAAGGATATCTAACATAGTCACTTTTATCCTTCATAAGTATTTATACATTATGAAAATGATTGGAGAGGTTGTATCCACTCCAACTAATCATTTGTTAGGTTTTATTTATTCATTTACTTTTTACATTTACTGTTAGGCCAAGAGTAACTCCAGTTTGGCAGAAAACTGATTCATCTATTATTCCATAGGTAACCCATTATTATATACAATAGTGAGTGATTGTTCAGTTCATCTCTCGATGATTGTTCACCTTCCCAATTTATTTTATTTACATAAAATTTCCAATCATGAAGATTAGGTGTCAACATTCCCCCCCTTAATCTGAAGGGATGTTGGTGAGTCCAAGCATCATTCTGAATCGTTGAAGCTTTTCCCTTCCAAGTGCTTTGGTGAAGATGTCTGCAATTTGCTCATT
>APFE030722278.1:365379-380617 GCA_000404065.3 Pinus taeda | reverse complement strand
GGGTTATTTGTGTGCCATATTTAACCATTATGTTGAATAGTTAGTCATTTTGTAGAGTCTGTAAAAGTGTTATTTTGTAGAATGCACCCTGATTCTATCATTCTATATAATGATCAATTTTTATATAGTTCTATATGGTTTTTGGAGGTTTTTGGGCACATTTTAATGCCAAATTGGATTCTAGAAGAAGCATGATGATTAGGGTTCAGTAATGAATAGTCCTAGAGGCATTAAAAGTCTCAACGACGTATTTTTTATGTTCAAAATCAGTTGTATGTGTTTTGGAGGCTAATAGAAAGGTTGTAGTGAATATTGTGTATCTAGAAAGAATAGGTTCCAAGAATGGTTTTATTTGACCGTATTGATGAACACGTTGCAATAGAGTATGGAAAGGGTATGGAAGGTTGATTACAACATCATAACAACAACAACATGATCAGTTGGAAGGATTATATTAATTTAAGAGTAGGTGGATCCAGTTTGAAATATTATGAAAAGTGGTCCACAAGAAGTTGAAAAAAGAGGTGGTTTCCTCCACAAAGGTTTGTGCCTCAACCAGGTTGAAGTCTACAACAAGTCTAATCTTACTCATCTCAGAGGTTGGTGGCCCAATCAAGATGTATAATATAGTGAGTATTTTCTTGCATCTTTTGAGGTTGGTTCCTCAATCAATTTGTATCCTATCGCAAGTAGTTGCTTATCTTGAGGGTGGGTGGTTCTAGTTGGTTGGTACATACAAATATATGTAATGAATTAATTTAAGAAAAAGAAGAATTTTTGGTTTTCTCCTGTAAGGGTTTCCACATAAAAACTTGTGTCCTCTTGTGTTGATGTGATGGCTTTTGATGCATGATTATTTTAATGTTATGATGAAAATAGTTATGATACATTGTTACATAATTTCTCATTGATAAAAGGTTGTGAAATGATAAAATTGTTTCCATAATAATTCAGCCCCCCATCTCAGTGTGATATTTGGCCTTGCAAGTGGTGTCAGAGTGGGTTTCCTTTAGGAATAATTAGCTACTGGAAGGTTGATCTCAAGAGAATATGGTCATGATCAAAGTAGCGTCAAGCCTCCTTTGTTTGATGGATCTGACTATTCCTTTTGGAAGATAAGAATGGAGACCTACTTCATTTCCTTGGGAGCTGATGTTTGGGAAATTCTTGAGACCAAATATAAGGTTCTTGATACTACTATTATGATAGATACATCTAATAAGACATTCTATACATCCAATGCACAAGCTAAGCATGTTATTTTGAGTGGTTTTATGAAATCATAATTTGTTGAAGTAATGCAATGTAAATTAACGCATGATATATGGAACAAACTTAAAACTTGTTATGAAGGGGACAAGAAGATCAAATAATCCAAGTTTTAATATTTTAGGGCTCAATTTGAAAGCTTTAAAATGGAATATGATGACGATGTTGCTTCATATTTTCTTTGTGTAGCCAAGATTGTCAACACTTGCAAGTTTCGGTGAAAAAATAAAGGATCATGTTGTTGTGTGAAAAGTATTGAGGTATCTTTTGTCAAGAAATATCCCAAAGTATCAGTGCTTGAAGAACTAATGGACATGGATAAAATCATTGTGGATGCACTTCTTGGAACACTCTCGAGCCTCAGCTTACGAGATAAGAACAAAGGAGGAAAAATCAAGAGTTAAGGAAACAACATTCCATGTAGCCAAAGAAGATAAAAAGCATGAAAATCAAACAAACCCCAATTCTAATGAGGAAGAAACCAAGTTTGTCAGAATTCTAAACAGAGAAAGTGGAAAGTGCAAAGGTAAGCTTCCTTTCAAATGTTTTGAAAGTGGAAAAATAGGACATTATACTTCTAAATGTCCTTATGAAAAAACAAATGATAGTGATGATGAACCAAGATACAAATCTAAGTATCAAAAGAAGAAGCAAGCTAACAAGAAGAAGAATTTCTACTCAAAAGAAGAAAGTGATTAAATGAAATCAATGACAGTGTGACCGATGATAAAAGAGGTGAAATATTGTTTATTGCTAAAACAGAAGAACCGAAAGCATACATGGATTATGAAGGAGAACTTATAAGTGCATTGAAGGAAATAAAGACCCCTAGAAAGAGGGAAGATTATTGAAGATATTAGCAAGAAAAGGGTTCCTTGATTTGTGCCTTAATCATAGGAGCCAAAACGAGTCTCTTCTTGTAAATGAATCAAGTTCCTAAAAATTAGGAGATTCCCTATAAATTAGGACAAGTTCCTATAATTTAGGAATCATACCCTAAAAATTAGGACGAGTTAGGATGCAGGTAACTAATGTGTTGAAATTGAAAGTCGAGTTCTTGATTTTTTAGTGTGAGTTGATTGAGGAAAAACACAAGTTATTGAGTTTCAAGAGGTTGAATTGAAATGGGACGAGTTGCATGAGCAGTGAACTCATGCTAACTCAATCAATCACAAAATCATTCCTTAATTAGAAACCTCAATAATTTTAACCGTTCAAATTAACTTTAAAAGGAGGAACAAATGCACAAGTATAATCATTGTTTTGGTGAGCATTAGTTGGTGAGACCAAGCAATAGGAAGCACGAGTTTGTGCATGGAGCTTGTGAGAAGAAGAGTGTGGAAGAGAAGCTTGTGCATAGGTTGGTAGAGGGAAACAGAGATCAATAATCTTACAAAGGTTTCAAGCTTAGATCAAAAGGAAATACAAGTGTGTCTTTTAGATTAAAATAGTTGTATTTTGTAAGAGATCAATTTTCCAGATTCTCTATCAATAAAATTCTCAAAAAAGTAGAGGATTTTCCCAGTTGGGTTCCCTAGACAATTTTGTGTTTTTAAATTGTGTGATTTTTAGTTTATTTTTGTTCCTATTTTGCTACATCTAGTAGATAATTTTTTGGTTTATGTGAGAAGAAATTTTATTTCAGATTGATCACATTAGCAAATCATAATTTTGTGGATTTTCTACATGGTATCAAAGCATGGATAAGAATAAACATAGCACATACAAGATAAAATTTGTCATAGTGAAAAGGCATATGGTCTGAGGTAGCCACAAGAACTTGAGGAGCTAGTTCAGGTGGAGCGAGGGAGCAAGAAGTGTCTCTTTTGAAGTATGAAAAAGGGCGAGTTAAGGGAAGATTGTTGGCAGTGTAGAGGGAATATTCGTACGTTGTTTTATGGAGGATTTCTCAATTACATAGGCTGAGATTTTTCTGTGTGTTCTACAAGGAGGGTTGAGCCTTGTAGCCTCTGGTTTGGAGGGGTTGATATGCCTAAACAGGTGTCAGATAGAACAATCCTATAGTCTAACGCATATAAAAGGCTTGTAGAAGAGGATAGCCACAGGTTCCTAAGAGAGTTTTGGACCAGGTTTAGGGGAGCTGACATGGACAATCACTATCCCTAACTATGGATTCAAAGCTTCAGCTTAGATGTACAGGTCGAGTTGATCTAGGGACATAATTAATCATCCAAACTAAAGGTATGTTTTTATTCTTCCAGGGTTGATGCTTTTACTAAGTGTTTAAGTCTAGATTAAGGAAAAATTTGGTGGACATCTTATGTACTATTTGGATGGAAATTAGAAGCTGCCTTTGGTGCCCTAAGTCTAGCATTTGAGGAGGACATCAAATCTGGTTGGAGCGGCATAATTGTTGAAGCTCAAGGTTGATCCTTTAGGGGACAAAGGAAGCAGTGAAGGGGGCTTAATATTCAAACCTAGTTCACTGTGCATATATGGACTTCTACATTGAGAGTGGGTAGCCTCCATTTCCCTAAGACTTTTCTTTTATGGAGCAGTAGTGAGGTACGTAGTGTGCAGGTTGAAGACCCTATGATTTGGAATCCTTCATGGACAAAGGAGTAGCTAGAGGGAAGACCTCTTGGGCCAATGATCAATGACCTAAAGGAGTTTCATTCACTGATAGTGGTAGATTTTGGAGCTAGAGATGCATGCCTTTAGAGGGAGTACCCTTGAGAAGCTAAGTAGAAAGTGCTCTGAATAGAGAAGTGATGGACTCACAAAGCATGGTGGGAAAGAATAGGTTTTGAAATCAGGTTCCACAAAATAAATTAGGGAATTCTTCTCATTTAGAGGGAGAAGTAGTAGTGGCAGAGAACATGGTAGTGATGGAGATAGATCCAGGTGGACGAGGTTCTTCCAATAACACCTTCCTTGCTAAGAGGAAGTGTTTAAAATATTAGCGAGAAAAAGGTTCCTTGATTTGTGCCTTAATCATAAGATCTAGAACAAGTTCCTTCTTTTGCATGACTCGATTTCCTAAAAATTAGGAGACTCCCTATAAATTAGGATGATTTCCTATAATTTAGGAATCAATCCCTAAAAAATAGGAGAGTTAGGATGCAATTAACTAATGTGTTGAAATTGAAAGTTGAGTTGTTGATTTTCTAGTATGAGTTGATTAATGAAAAACACAAGTGATTGAGTTTCAAGTGGTTGGCTTGAAATATGATGAGTTGCATGAGTAGTTAACTCATGCTAACACAATCAATCACAAAATCATTCCTTAATTAGAAAAATCACTAATTTTAACCATTATAATTGCCTTTAAAAGGAAGAACAAACGCATACGTTTAATCATTGTTTTGGTGAGCAGAAATAGGAAGCACGAGTTTGTGCGTGGAACTTGTGAGAGGAAGAGTGTGAAAGAGAATATTGTGCACAGGTTGGTAGAGGACAACAGAGATCAACATTCTTGCAAAGGTTTCGAGCTTATATCAAGTAGGAAAGACAAGTGTGTCTTTCATATTGAAACAGTTGTATTTTGTAAGAGATCAATTACTCAATTTCTCTATCAATAAAATTCTCAAACAAGCAGAGGGTTTTAATTGTGTGATTGTGATTTTATTTCTATTCCTATTCCACTGCATCTAATAGAGAAATTTTGTGTTTATGTGAGAAGAAAATTTATTTCAAATTGTTCATATTAGCAGATCATAATTTCATGGATTTTCTACAAAGATCAAATAATGCAACAACTTCAAGACAAAGATCTAAATGAAGATACCATTCTTGCCATCAAAGTTGAACTAGAGGAAGCTAAAAGGATAAAGAACTTTTTGTTAGAACAGTTGAACAAGAAGGAACAACTTTGTGAAATATTAGATGAAGAAGTTATACTTTTGAAAGAAGAATTGGATAAGCTCAAACACAAATTAAAGATTCATAAAAGGATTGAATCTCTAGATCACATTCTCAGCATGCAAAGGTCTCCTCTCATTAAAACAGTTCTTGGTTATCACGAAAGTTGCTAGACATCCAAAAATAAATGTCTTCGAAGCACATCAAATGAAGATAAACCCAAGATGCTAGATCATACGTTTGTCGCATCAAACAACAACTTATTTGAGGATCCTAAGAAAATGATGAATCAATCCAAACATGTTCATTTCAATAATCCTCAACATAATACCAAGAATAAACAAGGTACATCTAGTTCACAAAAAGAAAGGAACTCGAGAATGGAACCCCCCATGTTAAAAAATCCTCACAAAGGATCCACAAGCAACAATGGAGCAAGAGTTAGAAATTAACAAATGGAAGAGGCTCTTCCAAGGAACAATTTTAGAAGATCAAGATCACCCTATACCTCCAGGTATCAAATTAGTCTATTGGTTATTGATTTTCATGTACAAATTTTGGTATAAGATATTGATTTGGAGATATCTTAAATTTTCAAACAATTGATTGAGTTTTTGATGATATCTTCAGTGAGAGATTTTGTCAAACAATTGGCTAACACGCTATTGTAGGTGTAGTTTTAATTTTTTTATTATGTGCATCAACATACAATGGCTCTAATATATAATCAAATCTCATACCAACAATTAAAATAGCATCTAGTAATAAAAAAAAACACAAACCACTAATACATGAAGCAACTAATAAACAATTGGAAGTCATACAGTGAGAATTTCAATTCAAGTGAAAGGAAATACATCATAATGAACCTAGAATAATAGAGTGATTCTTCTCAACTTAATGTTCAATTCCTTGGTACAAATCAACAAGGATGACTTTAGGAACACAACCTCCTTTGTTTCTTTCTCTATAGACTTCTACTACAACCACAAACACAGTATAGGAGATACACTTGGAACTGATACATGCAAGCAACAATAATACCTGTCTTAACCTCCTTTAGTCATTAACTTTAGCCTCTAATAGACGGATTAACCCAACCAATGAGTGAAGAGAGAGCATATCTAACAAATATGGAAATTCAAGTGAGTTTTGGGTTGATGTACATGCATAGGACAGTGATGTTCTAGCTCTCCTATCCAACGACAAAACACCCAAGACCTCTCCAAGTATGATATGAGTCCCTCAATAGTGGGAATACATTCAACATGACCAATAGAGCACTATATACTCATCTCTTCGCCAAATATACTCGTCCAACAATGTATAGGGAGAGTTTTTACCTCTAGACAATGGCAACTTATCCTTTGGGAAAGCAGAAATCGTCTTGGAAACAGAGATAGAACTCGACCTTGGAATAGAGAGGAACTCAAACGTTTAGAATGATAAACCCGGCCTCGTAACCCAAAACTTTGACACGCTAAACTTATGGCAAAGTTTGGAACTTCTTCAATGGAAATATCAACCTCATATTTGGCTTGGACATCCACCTGAAGGATGATATATAGAAAGAAAACACAAAATCAGAAGATAAAATCAACTTATAAAACCTTTTACCTCCATTATTTTCTACAAAAGTATTTTTCCTTAGTAGCACAATGGTGAAATCTAAATGATCTCGCTCTCTGAACCAACTAGGGTGTATAGTTTCAACACCAAAGCTAGGAATGGCAGCTAGGGTTTCTCAAACCCTAAGCTTCTCTCCAAAAACTCCCCAATATCTCTTTCTCTCAAATTGCAAGTGATAGAATGAGGAGAGAATCCTCACTTTTCCCTTTTTATAATTTAGTGGCCACTTTTTCTGGCATTTTAACTTTTTAATTTTTTATAAAGTCACTTTAGAAACTTTTTACTTTATAAAACAAATATGACTTTTCATTAGCCTAGGATAGGTCCTTTTATTCCATTTTTAAGCATGTATAATGTTTTTTCCTAGGCGAATTATGTTATCTTATTAAATTTTTCCCCACATTAGCCTACTGTAACTTTATTAGGCTATCATAACTCCATCTTATGTCTCCTAAGTGGTTGGGGACATTACAGTCCTCCTCGCCCAAGATTACTTTTCCTCGAGCAATTTCAACTATGGATGTTTGAGCACTTGTTCACCTTTCAGTGTGGCATCCTCAACAAGTAAATCCTTCAATTTCACCAGGTATTCCTTCACATTCCTATTTCTCAACTTTCGCTCCCTAGTCTCCAAAATCTCCTCCTCAATAGATGATCTCCTTCCTTGTCTAATGGTGGGAGCTTAGTGGAAGTGACTACATGTTTCCCTAAGGAAATTTTGAAGCATGAAACATGGAAGACATTGTGAATTTGGCATCCTTCAGGAATCTCAAGCTCATAGGCCACTTCCCCAACTCGTCTCACAATTTTATATGGCCCGTAGAACCTGGGTTTCAGTTTTTTTTCAACCTTTATCTTTAGTGATGAATGTCTATTGGGTTGAAAATGAAGGTATACCATGTCTCCCACTTCAAAGTTGCTCTCTTTTATATTATTATGTGCCATTTGCAAGTTTTCTTTGAGGACTAGTAAGATATCTTGCCTCTCTTGAATCCAATCTTTAGCCAAAGGGTAGTGACTATCCCCAAATACATAGTCTATAAATGTTATGGCATCATATCCATACAAAACTTTGAAGGGAATCATACCAATAGACATGTGAAAAGTGGTGTTGTAGTAGTGCTCCCCCATATGAAACCACTTTACCCATGCCTTTTGTTGGCTAGATACATAGTTCCTGACATAGCCCTCTAGCCATTTGTTGACTATCTAGATTTGTCTATCAGTCTATGGGTGGTAACCAGTGCTCAGTGTCAACTTAGTCTCCACAAGTCTAAATAGCCCCTCCTAGAAGACGCCCATAAATTAACTGTCTCTATCACTCAAAATGGTCTTCGGCAACCCATGCAATTGGAAGACCTCTCTGAAGAACAATTTGGCCACCTGTGCTGCTAAATATTAGATGGTACTGAAAAGAAGTGTGTGAACTTCATAAGTCTATATACCACCACATATATGCATTCTTTACCCTGCACATGAGCTATCCTAGTGATAAAGTCCATAAAAATTCTCTTGTGTTTCTGCTCAGGGAGAGGAATTGGTTGTAGCAGCCCTTTCGGATGAGTATGTTCAAGTTTTTTCTACTGGAAAATGTTGCACTCCCTCACAAATTTCAATGCATCCAACTTGAGGCCCTTCCAAGTGAACCTCTCCTTGATTTTCCTATAGTATTTTAAGTACCTGAGATGTCCGGCCAAAGCTGAGATATGAGCTTCTTGCTTAATATTTCCCTTGAGTTGTGACTTTGGTACTAGGTAGATCTGGTTCTTGTAGTAAATGATGTCATCCATGACCTAATATCCATCACCTTGTATTAGTCCGTCCAAAGTCTCACAAGTGAACTTGTTTTTGGAATATTCCACAAGTAGCAACAACTTCCAATCATATGTCATCTCCATGAGTGAGAGAGTGGGTGGCATCCTCAAAAGAGCGTTGGATATGACATTGTTTTTCCCCTTAACATACTTGATCTCAAAGTTATAGGACTGCAATTCGTTGATACACTTTTGTTGTCTTTCACTTGGCTCCTTTTGTTTCATGAGGAACCTGATTGTTATGATCTATCTTTACTTGAACCTATTCCCCATGATATATTGTCTAAAATTGGCCAATGCATGCATAATGAACAAAATCTCTTTGTCATAAATGGAATAATGTTACTCATAACCTCTAAGTTTGCAGCTCTCAAACATTATGGGGTGGCAATCCTGCATAAAAAATGCTCCAATTACTACCCTAGAAGCATCACATTCCAGCACAAATGGTTAGGTGAAATTTGGTAGTGCAAGCACTGGGCACAATCTCATCACCTAATTCATCATCTCAAATGTTTCTTGTGCCCTATCAATCCAACTGAAATCCCCCTTTTTGGTGAGGCTTGTAAGAGGCATTGCTAACTGTGAGAACCCCTTAACAAACTTTCTATAGTATATGCATATGCAAAGGAAGCTTTTTAGTTCAGCTATGTTTTTCAGGGTAGGTCATTTGATTATCGCCTTGATCTTCTCCTGATGGACCTGAACCCCATCATTCTGAATTTCATGTCCCAAATCGAGCATCAATGTCATGCCAAATTCACAGTTGGACTCTTTTGCATATAACTCTTGTTCCTCCAAAATCCCTAATACCTCATCCAAGTGCACTAGATGGTCGTCCCAAGTCTTGATGTAGACACAACTATCATCAAAGTAAACCAACAAGTACTTCCGCAATTGTTTGTTGAACATGTCGTTCGTGCATGACTAAAAAGTTGTGGGGGTTAGCCTAAATGGAACCTAAAAGTTGTCTTCAAGATGTCCTACTCTTGAACTCGAATCTGATGGTAGCCTAAACGAAGGTCTATCTTCAAAAAATATTCGTCTATCTTGGGGATAAGATACCAATTTTTTATTTTCCTCTTGTTAAGAGCCCAATAGTCAATACACATCCACAAGGTAACAACCTTCCTAACCATCACAAATGAAGAAGCAAAAGGAATAGAGATAGGCTAAATATGAATCAACCTCAACAAATCCTTAATGGCCTTCCTAATTTCATCTTTGTAAACCTTGGGATGTCGGTAGGGGCTATTTATGGCTGCCTACACACCCTGCAATTCTATAACATGCTTGAAACCCCTATTTTGTGGTCTACTTAGAGGAATGCCAAAAAAAACTTCTAATGTTTGTGGAGCAATACCTGAATATCGTCTGAACATTTTCCTGGTTGTTCCAGTTGTTTGTTGTCTATAATGAAGAACTTGGCTTCCCACTTGATGTCACACCACATCAACACTGACTCCATGTTGTTAAATGATACTATCTTCAGTGGATACTGATGTGTGGCCCTCAATACTACCTTCCTATGATCCACTGGATCTTTAAATTCCATCTCCATATTCAGCTAATCTATATTATAATTCCCAATGTAATAGAGCCACTCAACTATTAGCACCACATTGATTTTTGGTCCGTCCACTACGAAGAAATCACCTGTCACTGTATAATTCCCCATGGTTATCTTTATCTTGGAGATGTATCAAATGCATTTCATCTTATGACTTGGTATGGCTACTTAGAAGCCATCAAACTCCTTTATCGGAATGACTCTCCAATCAACCATGCATTAGGGGAATTTTGAGGTCTAAAATGGGTTTCCTAAGGAAATAATAAAATAATAGTGGAAATAATAAAATAGGATTAGATTACATCATCAAATTTTAGAGGGAAAAAATAAAAATAAAAATAAAAAAATATTTTTTCAACTCATATTTTTAACTTATATCCCTATGAGTTTACTCAAATTTCGAGTGGAAACACTCGTTGGATGCAAAATTTGGTTTCTCTTCCAAAGAGTACCCATGTTGCATAGTTTCGATCGACCTTGCTACACAGAAAATGAGAAATACATGAAAATGTGATTGCAATCACGTTTTTTTCATGTATTTCTGATTTTTCATGTAGCAAGGTTCATCGAAAGTATGAAACATGGGTACTTCTTATATCGGGAATTAAACTTTGCATCCAACGAGTACTCCTGCTCGAAATTTGAGTAAAATATTAGGGAGATAAGTTAAAAATACGAGTTGAAAAAGTAGTTTTATTATTATTATTTTTTTTACCTTTTTACTTTTTTACTCCAAAAATGGTGAACCATCCCCCATGGTTGATATCATCATCTTGAATCCTATTGGTTCTTATAAAGTTTATTTTGGTTATACATTTTTCTTAGGAGGACCATTTTAGACCTCAAAATTCCCCTAATGGATACATCTATGACATTGTGGGAAGCCCCACAATCAATCAACACTATGAATTTGTGCCTTGCCAAAAATTCTTTGACCCTAAAAGTGTAATACATGGGGGATCTTGACATGGATGCAATAATAGGGGCCTTCCCTCCATCCTATGAAATCTCACCCCAACTATCTGGTGTCCATCCCTCGAGCCGGCTCCTGTGTTGGCTCCTCAACATCATCATCATTGTCACTCACAGATACACCTCAATATAATGTGTTGTGGTAGTGGCTGCAACACCCTCCAAAATTTTGGCCTACACTTGAATTTTGGAGCCTATTGTGGATCCTATGATTGATCGTTCCTTAGTCACTTATTGGTAAGCTTATGATTTCAAGCTCCCTTCCTAAATCTTAAGAGGTGTTCATGCTTTCATCGTTATATAGAATGTGTCATCTTCGGGGATGGGAATTATCACTTGTCATCCAAAGGGAAGTTTGTTTTGATTCAAGGGGAAATCTTTGTGAAAATGGGTTGTTCTCATCACATAGACATGTTTCTCACTTATTTCCAAATTTTCATGCACTATTATAGAAGTGTCGTCGTTATCGTTACAAAATCTATCACCGGAGCCGCACTTTTGTAAACTACCACAAAGGTTGTTTCATTAAGAGAAGTATGTTTTCATATGTTCTAGAAGGTTGTTGCAAGCAAAGAACAGTGCCACGAAGCCGAAAAAGGACACGGGAAAATGGTGTGAGTTCCATAAGAGCTCCACTCACAACACAAGTGAGTGTTGGGCCAAGCAGTCACTAGTGGTTGAGCTAAAGGTTTCAGAATCAGATGCATGTTCCTGCTCTGAGTCAGAACCTGACAAGGGGAATCACAAAGGGAAGTAGATTATCGATGCGGAGCCCAACGCCAACGTTGCCACCACGAAGATCTAAAAGGAGGACCTGAAGATCCAAAGGAGGAGGAGTGTATCTTCCACTCCTAGATGTGGGTAAAGGGATCCCCACTACAGTTCATTGTCGACAACAGGAGCCAAAAGAACCTCATTTCAGCAAAGGTCGTGAAGCGGCTAGGCTTACCGAC
Source organism: Pinus taeda (assembly GCA_000404065.3). Lineage (NCBI taxonomy): Eukaryota > Viridiplantae > Streptophyta > Pinopsida > Pinales > Pinaceae > Pinus > Pinus taeda. Next base: position 368,588 of record APFE030722278.1, on the reverse strand, counting down.
CACAACACATCCACAACCGTACACCATCGAGTGTCGCCTTCCATACAACATCAAGCCCTTCACGGATGAGGTATTGTGTGACATTGCTCCCCTTGAAGTTTGTGATGTATTATTAGGACAACCATACTTGTGGAAGTGACATGTTGTGTATGAATCAAGGCCCCGTGCTATTGTTATTACTTTGGGAAATAGGTTGTAAAGGATACTAGAGTAGTACGACAACTACAGATGGACTAGATCGTGGAGGAGTATGAGGACATCTTCACCTCCCCGCCGAGGCTCCTCTACACTGTCAGGTCAAGCACTCCATCGATTTGACCCCAGGTGCACCGCTGCCTAATGGACCAATCTATCAGGGCTCTGTTATGGAGAATGATGAAATCAAGAGGAAAATTTAGGAGCTGCTACAGAAAGGTCACATTCGTCCAAGTTCATCGCCTTGTGGGAGCCCAATCATGTTGGTACAGAAGAAGGATGGGACTTGGAGACTTTTTATTGAGTATCGAGCGTTGAACAAGATCACTGTCCGTAATAGGTACCCGATCCCACGGATTGATGACGTCCTGGACCAACTAAAGGGGGTAAAATATTTCAGCAAGATAGATTTGAAGTCGGGATATCACCAGGTATCAATTGAACCCTCTGATATGTGGAAGAATACCTTAAGAGCCAAGGAGGGCCTTTTCGAATGGTTGGTTATGCCTTTTGGATTGACGTATACTCCTGCAACCTTCATGAGGCTAATGGATGACATCTTGCGGCCATTCACCAACTCATTTGTAGTGGTATACTTGGATGACATCCTGATCTTCAGCCAGAGTTGGAAAGATCACCTCCACCACATCCGAAAGGTTCTCCAAACACTGTGACAACACAAGTTATGTGCCAACTTGGAGAAATGCACTTTTAGCATGACCCAGGTTCAGTATCTGGGATGCATTATTGATGAACAGGGGGTGCATGTGGGTCCATCCAAGATCCAAGTCATTTGGGATTAGCCTTCTCCAACCACCCTAACGGAGCTCCGCAGCTTTCTAGGTCTTTCCAACTTCTACCACAAGTTCATGTTGGGATTTTCTCATATCACTTGGCCCTTGAGTCAAGTCACCAAGGGAGGAGCGAAAGCAAAATCCTTTTGGTCTGATTCTCAACAGAATGCATTCACATAGTTGAAAGATCGCCTCTGCTCGGCACTAGTGGTCGCATTGCCACACTGGCAACAACCATTTGAGGTCGAGACAGATGCCTCTAACTATGCTATTGGGGCAGTCCTTACTCAACACGAGTATCAAGTGGCATATCACAGAGAGACACTTTCAGACATAGTTCGAAAGTATCCCACTTATAACAAAGAGATGTATTACATTGTGCAGGCCTGACGACAATGGAAACATTACATTTTGGGGAAGGAAACGATCATCCACAAAGACCACCGACACCTCTAGTTCATACAGACCCGAGGGAAATTGCAGAATGATCGCCATCAGAAGTGGTCCACATACCTGCAACAGTTCCATTTGAATATAAAGTATACGAAGGGAAACACCAATAATGTTGCAAATTGCCTCAGTCGACCACCGATCATGTCATTAACCACTGTGCTCAACTCTTTTGGGCACGAGACTTCTGATTGGCCACTTCTCTACAAAAGCGATCCAGAATTTGGCCACACATACCAGACACTCTTCGATGGTCGGAATGTTCCAGATTTTCACCTCCAAGATGCCTTGTTATGCCACCAAGGTCACCTTTGTGTTCCTTCAAGCGAGCGTACCAAGATGATTTGGGAAGCACACTACAGTTGGGCTGCTGGGCATTTCGGGTCGAGAAAATGGTGGCAGTACTGCAGAAGTATTTCTATTGGCCACATCTTCAACAGGATGTTAGGAAGTACATTAGATCATGCACTGTCTGCGCCATTGCCAAACCAACAGTCAAGAAGCAAGGCCTCTATACCCCGCTACCTGCCCCTAGTAGAAATTCGGAATCCATCTCCCTGGATTACATGTTAGGCATTCCTTCCACTAAGCATGGAAACGCTGTGTTTTTGTGGTCATCAACAAGTTCTTGAAGATGGCCATTATGGCGGCCTGCAAGAAGAATATCACAGCAGAAGCCACTGTTAAACTCTTCTTTGAATGAGTATGGGTACACTTTGGGATCCCACAGTCTATCATCTCAAATTGGGACAACAGGTTCCTCAGTACATTTTGGACCAGTCCCTGGTCGATGCTGGACACCAAACTCACTAAGTCCACAGCGTTCCATCCTCAAACTGATGGCCAGACAGAGGTTGTCAACAAGATGATTGTACACATTCTACGCATGTACAACTCAAAACATCCACGCATATGGGATGAGAGCATCCCCTATGTTCAGCACAGCTACAACCTGGCTCTCCATAGCTCGACTGGCCACAACCCTTTTCAAGTGGGCTTAGGATTCCAACAACTATGTCCCATTGATGTGGTCATGCCATTTGCAGCTACTCATGCAGATTCGGCTCATGTTCAATCCGAAACAGGTAAGGCAAATAGCTTCATTGAGCACATCCAAAATATTCACCAGCAAGTCCATGACATTTTGGAGAAATCAAATGCCAAGTACAAGCATCGACATGATCAACATCAGGTGCCACACAAGTTTTAGGTGGGCGACAAAGTCTGGTTGCATTTGCAAAATGAACGCTTTACTGGAGCCTATCGGAAACTCAGAACACTCTGATATGGTCCTTACACAATTACCAAGGTTGTGGGAGATAATGAATTTGAGCTCAAAATTCCCCCATTCCGTAGCCTGCACCCAGTGTTCAATGTGGACCGCCTTCAGCCATACTTTCCACCATTAATAGACACATCCGACATTGCAGAACAGCTCACACCCATAGAGCTAAATCCAGATTGCATGGAACAAGCTACAACTGATCAGATGATGGACACGAAGATCAAGCACACTCGCCAGCAGAACATCCAACTGTATCGAGTTGTCAAAGAAAGCCAACTCCTTCACCAAGGCAAGTGGTTCACCAAGGACCAAGTTCAGCAGAAGTTTCCTCATCTCATAGAGGAACTCAACGCAATCGGACCATTGCTTCCTAAGGGGGGAGGAATGATCCAAGTGGATATTGGTGGCCACCCACCAAGTCCACTTGGACCCCCACCATTGTTTCTTTCAGCTTTTCAGTTTCCTTAATTGTAGCACAGTTTACT
>APFE030722278.1:321904-354190 GCA_000404065.3 Pinus taeda | reverse complement strand
GATGTCCACAAAAGCTCTTAGTGGTGTCAAATACTTCATCACCTTCATCGATGACCATTCCAAAAAGACTTGGATCTACTTTCTGAAAACCAAGGATGAGGTTTTTGGTCGATTCAAAGAGTTCAAGGCTCTAGTGGAGAATCTAACAAGGAAGAAGATAAAAGTGTTGCGCTCAGACAATGGTGGAGAGTATGTTGACAAGGACTTCACTGATTTTTATTAAGGAAGGATTCAAAAGAGAGTGGGTAGCTCCCTATAATCCGGAGCAGAATGGAGTCACAGAAAGGAAAAATAGGACTATTGTGGAAGCAACTAGGGCAATGTTGTATGATAAGGATATGGCCAAATTCTCGTGGGCAGAAGCATGTAGCACGACAGCTTATGTATAGAATAGGACTCCACACAAGGCATTAGGTAAAATCACTCCTAAGAAGGTCTTCACAGGGAAGACACCTGAAGTTAAACATTTCAGGATATTTGGGGGTTTAGCATATTGTCATATACCCGAAGAAAAGAGAAAGAAATTAGATCAAATTATTGAGAAAGGATATCTTGTGGGATATAGCGATAATACTAAGGCATATATAGTCTACCTTCTAAGGAGTAGGAAGGTAGTAGTTAGATGGGATGTAAAGGTCATGGAGGATAGAGCTTTCAGGAAATCTCGAGAAATGCCTTTCGAGGAGCAATCAAAAGATGAGCCGTTGGTCAGACCACTTTGACCAGCAAAAACTAGAACCAGAAATTCTCGTTAAGACAACGCTTCAGAACAGGAGGAATATCAGGAAGAGGAAGAGTTGATAGATGTGCCTACTACCAGTGGATAAATGAGCTGGGAACTTCAACAGATTCTACAAGATGCAGAGGACTTCATTGGTGCACCCAGGAATAATAAAAGGGAGCGAAGATAACTAGACAGATACCAAGCTTTAGTAGCTTAGGTTGGGGAACCATCTAATTTTCAGGAGCCCGTTCAACATCAAGTATGGGTAGGCTATGGTGGAGGAATACATGTCTATAATGGTCAATGATGTCCACGAAGTGATACCTAGGCCTCAGGACAGGTCAGTGGTACGTTCGAGATGGATATACAAGGTCAAATATGCTGCAGATGACAGTGTGGAGAAATATAAAGCCAGGTTTGTGGCTAAGGGGTATGCTCAGAAGGAAGGGATAGACTATGAAGAAACCTTCGCCCCAATAACCAGGTATACTTCTATTAGAACCATGATATCTCTTGCAGCATAGAGGGGGTGGGAGATTCATTAGAATGATGTCAAGACAACATTCTTGAATGGGGTAATAGAAGAGGAAGTATACATTGAACAACCAAAAGATTTTGGTACACATGAGAAGAAATCTCATGTATGCAGATTAAACAAAGCCTTATATGGGCTTAAACGGGCACCTAGAGCATGGTATGATCGAAAAGATGGCTACTTGCAGAAGATGGGGTTCGTCAAGAGCGACACAAACCCTAATCTCTACTATCTTGTCGTAGAGAATGAGCCTCTAATCCTAGTGTTATATGTGGATGATATCTTCCTGATAGGATCATCCAGGCTCATCAAAGACTACAAGAAGAACCTAGCCACAAAGTTCGGCATGAAGTATTTGGGACAACTGTATTATTTCCCATGGTTGGAAGTTTGGCAGCAAAAGGGCGAGATCTTCCTTGGGCAAGGGAGATATGCTATAAAGATCTTGAAGAGATTCAGGATGCAGGAGTGTAGAACTATGGCTACTCCAATGATCACCAACTGGAAGAAGATTGATTCATCAAAAGATAAAGACGTTGATCCCACCTTGTACAGGCAGCTTATAGGGTCCCTAATGTATCTGGTCAATACTAGGCCATACATTTGTTACGTTGTCAACACCCTCAGTCAGTTCATGATGGAACCTAAGAGGGTGCACTAGGCAACAGCCAAACATCTTCTCAGGTATATACAAGGAACAGTTGAGCATGGAATATTGTACACTAGATGCAATGCCATCAAGCTAAGTGGGTTCACTAATGTAGATTGGGCTAAAAGTTCAATAGATCGGAAAACTACAACTGGATATTGTTTCAACATTGGATCAGGAATGACCTCCTGGTGTAGTAGGAAACATAAATCTATGGCTCTGAGCTCAGCTGAAGCAGAATAGAAGCAGAATATATGGCAGCTATCGCAACTTCCTATGAAGCCATATGGCTTAGGAAATTACTTGTGAATCTATTCAGGAGAAGGATGGAAGCGACCAAGATCATGTGTGATAAATAGAGTTGCATCAAGCTCTTTGAGAATCCGGTATTTCATGATCGATCAAAGCACATTGATATCAAGTGTCAATTTGTCAGAGACTATGTCCAACGAGGAGTAGTACAGTTGAGGTACACTCCTATAGGAGAACATGTGGCAGACATCCTCACCAACACTCTAGGAAGAACAAAGTTTGTTTATTTCAGGGAGAAGATGGGGATGGTAAAGAATTCATTTCAGTAGCAGAAATGGATAAGTGTCAGGAGTTACAGTGCAACGGTTAGCAGTGGCAGTGCTATGGGCAGCATGATGCAGCATGTTGAGAGGGAGTTACAGTATAGATGCAGAAGTGGTAGTGGCAGTGTCATAGGAAGCAGTACAGGAAGCAGTAGTGTAGGGGATGTGAGGCCGCAGGCCAAGCATCAACATAGGTACCAATGCGGAAGATCAGTGTGATGTTTCTATAATGAAGCATTGCCATAGCACATTCCTCGCTAAGAGGGAGTGTTGATTTTTGGTAGCATCAGATGTGCTCTAGCCTTGAATTTTGGAGGAGAGACTAAGGCACATAAGATATCCAAGACCCATAAATCGTTTTGAGAAATTCCACGCGGGCCAGGAGTTATTAAAATAATTAATATTTTTAATGGGTTCCTAACTCTAAACTTAGGAAAATAAAAATATTAATGGGTAGTAATAAATATAAGGGTGAGAAGCTTCTAAGAGACGGGGATCAAGTTTGTTTTAATCTTAGCCGTTCATTAGAGACTTAATCTTGGCCATTGATTCATCATCAGGAAAAGTTGAAGATAAGACTTGAGGATCATTTCGAGACACACCGAAAGATACTCAGTATCTCTAGGAAAATTGATTCTCAAGTAAAGGAGATCAATTTCAGAGGGAGATTTGCAAGGTGGAGGAAGAGGAGGGCATCAGCAGCAGGCAGCGATTGAGGAGGAGGTGACACAGAGACAGTGGGAGACAGCGCAGAGAGAGAAGCAATCTAGAGGAGAGACATGACCCTCATGCAAGCTGACGCAGAGGGACGCAAAGCCACTCAAATCCACGTAGAATGACGCAAATGTGACGCGAGAGTGGTAGCAGGGTCTCCAAAGTGTCAGAAAGTCTCAAAGGGAAAGTCTAAAGTGTTTTCTTTCAGTTTCTTTGTAAAATTATTCCTTGTAAAAGGAATTGCTGCTGAAGATTAATAAAAGCCCTCATCTACTGCACCAATTTTCCTGCATTGGGTTTTTATGGGGACAATTGTCCAAAAGCAACTGTGTTGATGTGATTGGTTCTTGTGCATGTAATTTTATCTGGGTAATTGTGTGATAATTGAAGTAGAATTTATTTTAATATATGTTGAAGGTATTTCGTAAATAACTTATTGTGAATAATAAGTAGGTGAAATAAATCAATTTCTACAATAGAATTTTAGTTTAGAAATTTTCATAGTCCCTAAATCGGATGGCCAAATTTATCGTGGATATGTTAAAGAGTGTAACTAGGGCTAATTTCCCATCCTAGAAGCCCCTCCTTGATGACTCTTTTCATATTTGGATTCCCCTTGATGGAATCTCCCTTCATCTGATAAATTAGAATTTTTTCACACCTACAAATGCCTCAAAATAAAGTCGACTCAGGGCTGCCCCTATTCAAGTCGGCCCAGTGATGAATGGACGACTTTTCACCTCACGCCAACCAGTGTAAATATAAGTCAAGACCTCCTCATTTTGGTACATTCATTCACAACACATTTTCTATCATCTTCTGATTGATTCGTACACCTTCTGAGGTAGCTCTATCTTCCACACATGTGAAGGGTTCCTTGGCTGTTCTATTTTTCCTGTGTTGACTTTTTTGCAGCAGACTTTGACCAGCATTGACCGAGGACTTTCTGAGGTGATTTGACTGCATTTTGACTTGGAAAGTGATCCGGACTTAAACAAGAACGCAATAAAATATAGAGATAACCATATACACAAAGATGCAGCGGAAATAATACTTCATTAATGGAAAATATTGAAATATGCTTACAAACAGAGTTGGAAATAAACCAGCTAGGGCGATGGTATCTTATCTCTGAGAAGAGATGTGGCGGCTACATGCCTTTGAACTGTGTTACAATGAGGCTTGAAGGCCTATTTATTGTTGAAAACAATGGAAAACCCTTAACATCCAAAACCTAACCCTAGAAGATGAAACGCCAAACTGTGGACCTCGTTTGGGTAAATTGGTACATCAACTTCCCGGGGTCGTAACTTTGGCATACGATCTCCGTTTGACGCGTACAATAGCTTGTTAGAAATATCTATCTGAGCACTACAACTTTGGGAAGTGTAACATTGAGCCATGGACCCATGTGCCCTCAGATTTCCTAAAAAACATCGTTTAGGGCCTCAAAACGGCTCCGGAAGTTCAGGACTCGAAAAACTACTAAAAATAGTAAGTTGTGCAACAATTAAGGAAACTGAAATTGCTGAGAGACATAATGGTGGGGGTGCAGGTGGACTTGGTAGGTGGCCACCAAGATCCACCTAGATTAGAAAGGTTCTTTTTTGGCAGGCCACATCCATTGGCACACAAACCGAGGAATTCTAGACATGTTGACCAGAGTTGACCACACGCTGCACTGTTTACTTTAACCACATAATGTTGACTCAATTTGACTGGTTCTTCAACTCTATTTTGGGCTAACTTTGACCTATTGAAGAGGCCAAGTCCCTGGCTGGTTTAACCAAATTGTTTGGAGGTTGTTTGACCATATTTTGATCAATGTTGATTGAACTGGTTAGGGAAAAGACTTCAGAATTGCATATTTGACAGATAGAGGTTTGGATCAGATTGGGCTTCTTGTTTTGGACATTGTTTCTGGTTGGTCATCTTTCTATGGATAGTCAAAGTTTTGACTTTGACTTTGTCATCCTTGTACAAAATTGGATTTTCTCTATCTGTTGGACATTTGATATTTATCAATAAGAAGGATTGGTTGGGTTTTCCCCTTGTGGGGTTTTTCCCCGGTATTAGCCTAAATATATGTGTTCATTGTCTTCGCTTTTCTTCTTCTGCATATTGTTGTTGATGTTCTATCTACAGTTACTGTCAATAATGAGCTATTATTGAAGTTTAATGTGATTACTGTTGGATTCTAAAGTGAAATTGTTACTGAGCTAATAAGATATCAAGTAATTATTGCAAGCATAGAACATGCCATAAAAATTAACATGGTATCAAAGCTAAGGTGAAGACAAGCCCAAGGAACATGTAAGCAATCACTTTTGGAATTCTTGCTATTATTGGACAAGGACTATTGGGACAAGTCTCCATGGCTGCTACTTTATATTTCAAGACTGAGGATGAGCTCAATGACAAGTCAGATTATTTCAAGACTGAGGATAAGCATCCTTCAACACTCCTGTAGATCTGATGCTCTTTTATGGCCCTAGGTAGTCCCTTTCCCTATGCAGACTTGACTTTATATTAAAAAATAGTGTCTCAAATTCCATACGCAACTCTGCCCATACTAAATCGCATACATACGCGGGTACCTTAACATTATACCACATACACCTTTTAAAATATGAAAAAATCAAACAAAATGCTATTTTCGAGCGGGGTTTATGGGTTTACTGAGAGCCCACCTATAAGAGCCCGTGGCCTAAATGAAATAACCAATTTGAGGTGGTATATGTGCACCCCTTAGGTAGGCCTAATTCATATAAGAAAAAGGATATCGACATTATACTCGATTTCTCCCAGATCAAATCTACTTTTCCCATGCCTCTTGCACTCCCAGTCCCTAGGAAACCCTGGTTTCCCTTTCATAGATGATCAACATCCTTATCCAGCATCTACTTCCACCTATAAGAGTGGTTTTCTTCATGGCTCAGGCTAGATAGATTCGGAGGAAGGCTTCATCAGTACCTTTGGCTTGGATCAGGTTGTGTCTTTCCTGTACTTACTATTGTTAATCAATAAAGAAGCTCATGTCTTGTTCTTGATATATGTTGTCATATTATGAATTATGGTTTATCTGTTTATATATGATGATCTAACATATTATTATGTATGCACATTGAATTATCTATTATGTATATGCTTTTGTGATTGATTTGCAGGTCTACACATGTTGGAGGAAGGAGAGGGTTTGGACCCTACAAGAACATCTTCAAACGTAGGACCTTCAAGTATGTTTTCAAATCCATGTTCGATATTTCAAATGTTTGGCATGCTTGTCTAAGTGCTTTTTGTTGATTATATTATCCTGCTCTGTTGATTTTTTCAGCCCTTGCCTTAGGAAAACTTTTGTCACCAACACCCATGAAAGGGATAGGAACTGTAACTCTTCACTTAAATTATGGTCAAATCATACATCTACAAGAAGTCTTATATGTACCCAATTTGAAGAAGAATTTGGTGTCTATTTCTACAATGGAAGACAAAGGCTTCAAGGTAGATTTCATTGATGGAAAGGTATGTGTATGGCAGAGGAACTTCAAAGATTCTTTACTCTTGGGCTTAGGGTTGATGGTCTTTATCAAGTTGGTGGAAGTCCTTTGGGAGCATTGGAAAGTGATACCTCTATTCAATGTGAGCTATGGCACCGAAGATTTTTCCACTTACGTTACAAAGCCTTACCTGGGGTAAAGAAGATGGTCACAAGAATGCACAAGTTTCATATGAACCATGAAGGATTTTGTCAAGGTTGTGCAACTAGGAAACATACAAAGGGACAATTCCCTTTTAGTGAAAGCAAGACAACTCGTATTCTCTAATCAATCCATTATGACTTGTCTGGTGCCTTTCCCATAACTTCATTAGGAAGATACTCATACTATGCAATATTTGTGGATGGCTTCTCCCACAAACATGGATTTATTTCTTGAAGAGGACACATGAAGTGTTCAAATGGTTCCATTCTTTTAAAGCATTGGTGGAGAATCAAACAAGAAAGAAGATCAATCTAATGAACCTAATGAATTCAATGACTTTTGCAAAGAGGCGGGCATTAAGAGGGAGACCGTCGTTCCATATACTCCAGAGAAAAATGGAGTTGCTGAAAGAAAGAATCAAACTATTATGGAAGCCACCCATGCCATGATCTATGATCAAGGTGTACCGAAGTTTTTGTGGGGAGAAGCTGCTAATACTGTTGTATATATTCAAAATAGGAGCCCTCATCAAGCCGTGGATTTCAAGTCACCTGAAGAAGTCTTCACTGGTAAGAAACCCGATGTTTCTCATTTTAGAATCTTTGGTTATCTTGTGTATTTTCATGTGCCTAAAGAGAAAAGGAACAAGTTGGAAGCTTCTGGGAAGAAAGGTGTATTAGTTGGATATAGTGAAAATTCAAAGGCATATAGACTTTATGTACCTGGTCAAAGAGATGTAGAAGTGAGTATAGATGTTACTTTTGATGAAGACACAGCCCTTGGGAAAGCCATAGATCTCTCCATGTCAAGGAAGGATGATGTTACTGAAAAACAAGAAGAACCTTCGATGGATGAGCCTATGCCTAATGTCAATGGCTTGATGGATCCTCTTGATACACCTCCTTGTGATCCCTCTACCTCAAAGAAAAGACCACTATGGCTCCGGGATACTCTTCAAGATGCAAAAAAAACACTCTACCCCTAAAGGAACATTTCGAGAAAGTAGAAGCCTAACAAATATCAAGGATACTTGGTTTCCATGTGTACTATCATTCAAACCGATCCTTGTGCTTTTGAAGAAGTTGTAAAGCACTAGGTATGGAAAGATGCGATGGTTGAGGAGTATGGGTCAATCACGAAGAATGATGTCTCGGAAGTGGTGCATAGACACAAGGACAAGTCTGTGGTCACTTAAAAATGGATCTACAAAATTAAACATGGAGCTGATTGAAGTGCTAAAAAATATAAGGCAAGGTTCGTGGCTCATGTTTTCTCTCAAAACGAAGGAGATGACTAGGATGAAATATTTGCACCAGCTACTCAATACACCACTATTCGATCAATAATTTTTCTTGTTGCCAATCAAGGATGGAACTTACATCAAATGGATGTCAAGATTGCATTTTTGCATGGCTCATTGTGATATTTCTACTTAGTATTTAGTATTTTACTAAGTAAATATCAATTTTGCTCGTTGTTGGTTTATATCACGAATGCACTTAGGAAACGTGGGCTTAGAGGACCAACACTTGACTTCTGGCTTAAGAGGCACTCAAACATTAGAGCTAGAGGGAAAATTTGTGGCTTTGGTGGGGCCTGGGGGCCCCACATGAGAATTTCGGCCCACATGGAAAGTACAATCTCATTGAAGCGGATTTGGTGTGGGAAGTTCGACATGGGCCCACATGGGAATTTTTGGAGGCATCTCGACAAAAGGAGGAAGAGACACTCATTTGCTTATTCATCTATCATTTGCAAAATTGTCTAAGATAAGAGCATGCTTGAGCTGAAGCTAAGTCTACAAGTGTTGTTTAACACATGAGTGTCTCTAAGTGGAGATCTTAGCCCTTGCTTTGGTGGACTTTCAGTGCCAGCCCAAGGAGGGAGTTTTACCTTGCCATTTTCACACTCCCAACGGGAGGATCGGATTTCTAGGAGAGGAGTAGCTACAGAAGCGCAGGGACTACACAGTCTTTTCTGGGAGCACACCGAGAGGTGGAGGAGTTAATTGGGATTGGGGCTGAAACTCGGAGTGAAGGCTGGGGGAACATTTTGAGGAGTATTGTAGTCATTTTGGGGGCCTTTTGCAGAAGAAATTATAGGTGGGTCGAATCACCCAACAATTGAGCCATTGAGGGGAACTAGGGATGAATTTCCGAAGTCAAGCAAAGGCCAATTCCTTCGTGGGTTAAACTGGGTAGTTGGTGGAGAGGCTGGGATTAATTTCCTAGAAATTTTTCAGCACCAGAGAGGGACCTAGCAACAGATCCATTCAGCTAGCAACGTATTTCTTGGCATCTTCAACGCATAGCTTGAGCAACATAGTAGCATATCAGATGAGGGTGTCTTATTCGTCGTTTGGTGCTTTGCTAGCTTGCCTTGAGCAAGCCCAGGGATATTATAGTGGTATCAGAGCTCATTGACTTGGCACAACCTGTGGGAGCAATGCAGAGTCTATGAAACTAGAGGATAGGCAAAATATGACATATCAAAGGAAAATGTATAGAAGCAGAGAGAGGCAGTTGCAGATTACTCGTGGCCCTATGAAAACAGAGCCTCTGGTCGAAGAAGCATACATCGGGGACAACGAGGGAGACAAAAGGAGCGAGGAAAAGGAGTTTGCCCATATTTTGTTGAAGGTTGTCTAGGGCTTGTCCTGAAATATCAAAGGAATGGACCAACGAAATGGCAATGGAAACAAGGGTAAGGGAGTCCAAGGGGATTTCTAGTTTGGAAAAGGGTCTGGCACTTCGAAACACCATGCATCCCTTAATCCCAACATGCCACTGATTCCAAATACACCCCCTAGGTCTACTATTCCCACGTTCCTAACATCTGGAGCTGGTGGGAAACCAAAGCAGGAGACAACACCTTATGGGGACTATTTCTCGGAGTATCAATCCTATGGACCTGATTTTGGGAAGGCCATTACTTTCAAATATTTATGCTAGTTGAAGGGTAACAATATGCCCAAAGGACAAAATGGAGGAGGCTACATGCAGGGGACAGACTTGCAACACACTGTGGGGAGGCTTTTTCTCCCAATTTTTGATGGGTTCTCCAAGAGATCGACCAAGGCATGGGTCGAAAAGTTGGATGTATATTTCCAGTTGAATCAGATGATGGAGGGAGAGTCAATTAAGATTTCCACATTGCATCTGGAGGTGGAAGCTCATGACTGTGGTTCCATGGGCTAACCATGTTGGGACATGCAAGAGTAACCGCTTATGATGATTTCACCAGGAGAGTGTTGGAGCGGTTTGAGAGGAAAGATCTTGAGGAATATTTTGGGGCGCTAACAAGGCTCAAGCAGACTGGGAGTGCAGAAGCATACATTTTAGAGTTTATGCGATTTTTTGTGATGGTGTCGGATTTGTCAGAGTCTCAGAGTATGTACATCTTTATGGATGGGCTAGCAAAGCCATTGTGCAGAATACTGAGGTCCAATAGGCCCACTACATTACAGGATGCAGTAGGGAGAGCCTGAGATTTATAGGATTCCCTCCCTACGGCTCGAGCACCACTACCCCTAGAAAAGGTTTCCAGCAGAGGGGAAAAGACACCAGGGCTCCGCCACCAAGGGCCAATCAGGGGCGTGGGAAACTCGATGAGAAGACTGAGAGAAACCTCAAGAGGAGAAAATTGTGTTTCACTTGTCAGGAGTTGTGGGCACCAAGCCACAAATGTGTAGCGGGCAAGGCCCACTACATCGAGGTCTTCTCTGACAACGATGCAGAGAATAAGCCATATTCTGAGATGGGTGGAGATGATAGCGCAACACCTAAGGAGGGAGGACCACCACCACCACCAGGGGGATTTTCCTTTGCACCTTCTAGAGGGTTCCCTGCATCACTATGTGGGGTACCCAAGTTTTTGACCTTGAGGATCAGAGGCACTGTTCAGGGGCAGCGTGTATCAGTTTTGGTGGGCAGTGGGGCTACCCACAATTTCATTGATGCTTAGTTGGTTCAGAGGAGAGGGATCAAAACTGAGGAGTTTGAGGGATTCTCAGTTCTTATGCCTGGGGACAGGACCATGCAGTGCACTCGCTAAGTGCCAACTTTGATAGTGACCATGGGGAACTACTCCATGATAGATCATTTTTTTGTAGTAGACATATCGGACACCAACATGGTGTTGGGAGTCAAGTGGCTCTATTCACTTGGCAAAGATTCACAACTGACTAGATTAAGTTGGAGATGATATTTGTAGGGCCAGATGGCAAGCCAGTGTTGCTACGGGGAATGCACTCTTACCCTCCACAGAGTGTTTCAGCCCATAGGATGGACGCTGATTTGAGACATGGGGACATTGAGTGTGCTGTGGAGTTAAGGATCACAGAGGCTGGGGGAAAACCCAAGCCACCACATCCGGAGATACAGATTATTCTTGACAGATACCCAGTTGTAGTTGGAGACATACCGCCAGGTCAAACACCTGACCGGGGGTTTGAGCACACTATTGAGCTGGAGCCTGGAGTGCAGGCTGTCATCACCACTCCTTATCGATATCTGAAGGCATATAAGGACGAGATAGAGAGGGCCATCCACGAGTTATTGGCACTTGGGCATATCAAGCCCAATTCTATACCTTTTGCATCATCGGTTGTGTTGGTGAAGAAGAAGGGTTGGTCCTCACGCATGTGCATACGTTACCGGGCCCTCAACAAGAAGACACTGAAAAATTGCTACCCCTTCCCACGTATAGATGAGCTAATGGATGAGTTGAGGGGGGCTAAGTTCTTTTTGAAGATTGATCTGCGATCAGGGTACCATCAAATCCGAGTGAGGGACCAGGATGTCCCAAAGACAACATTCTGGTGCCATTATGTGCACTTTGAGTTCTTGGTTATGCCCTTCAGGTTGACCAATGCACCAATTACCTTCTATTCATGCATGAACCATGTATTTTGTGGGCAGTTGAGGAACTTCGTGGTAGTGTTCTTTGATGACATACTGATTTATAGCCGGACTTGAAAGGAGCACTTGTAGCACCTTGAGACAATACCGCACATTTTGGAGGAGAAACAGTGCTATGCTAAACTATCCAAGTGTGAGGTGGACTGATTGAGATTCTCTATTTAGGGCACATCATTGGGGTGGATGATGTGAGAGTACATGAGGAAAAGATTAGAGCTATCCGGGATTGGCCAAAGCCCCGGAATGTGACCGAGTTGAGGGGTTTTGTGGGTATCTGGACTTACTACAGGAAGTTTGTGAAGGGCTTCTCCCAACTAGCAACACCCCTCACTGACTTGACGAAGAAAGAGGCATTCGAGTGGAACACTACAGTGCAAGAGGCTTTTGACCACCTCAAGGAGGTCATGAGTCTCTCAGCCTTTCGTATTGGAATGTGATGCATCAATAGTGGGTGGGGGGGCCTTGTTGATGTAGGGAGGACACCCCATAACTTTTGAGAGTCGGAAGCCACTGCCCCATGAGCTATTGTACTCCATATATGATAAGGACATGATGGCCATCATGCATGCATTGGCCAAGTTCAGGAAGCATTTAGTGGGGAACAGGTTTAAGATCAAGACAAATCACAATAGCCTCAAGTTCTTCTTGGAGCTGAAACAGTTGCAACATTTTGGACGAGAAATAGTTCTATGCTAAACTATCCAAGTGTGAGTTGGACTGATTGAGATTCTCTATTTAGGGCACATCATTGGGGTGGATGATGTGAGAGTACATAAGGAGAAGATTAGAGTTATCCGGGATTGGCCAAAGCCCCAGAATGTGACCCAGTTGAGGGGTTTTGTGGGCATCTAGACTTATTACAGGAAGTTTATGAAGGGCTTCTCCCAACTAGCAACACCCCTCATTGACTTGATGAAGAAAGAGGCATTCGAGTGGACCACTGCAGCGCAAGAGGCTTTTGACCACCTCAAGGAGGTCATGAGTCTCTCAGCCTTTCGTATTGGAATGTGATGCCTCAAGAGTGGGTGGGGGGGCCTTGTTGATGTAGGGAGGACACCCCATAACTTTTGAGAGTCAGAAGCCACTGCCCCATGAGCTATTGTACTCCATATATGATAATGACATGATGGCCATCATGCATGCGTTGGCCAAGTTCAGGAAGCATTTAGTGGGGAACAGGTTTAAGATCAAGACAGATCACAATAGCCTCAAGTTCTTCTTGGAGCTGAAACAGTTGCAGGAGAGGCAACAAAAGTGGGTGAGCAAGCTCCAAGCATATGACTTTGACATTGAGTATGTCAAAGGGAAGCATGACGTGGTGGCTGATGTGTTTTCCAATAGGCCAGTCACTCTTTCTTTGATGAGCATTGCCCCGGATTGGAGGGCGCAACTACTAGTGGAGTAATATAAGGATTGGTTCACATGTGCAGTCCTTGATGGGTTGGTGACAGATGACCGGTACAGGGTGATGAACGAGGTGATCTACTTTCAAGACTGAATTTACTTGGTACCCAACTCCCAATTAGGGAAAAAGATTCTACATACTGCCCATGACTCACCACTAGTAGGCCACCAAGGCTTCACGAAGACATACATGGCCATTAGAGAGCACTTTGTATGGAGGGGCCTCAAGGATGATGTTCTGAGACATATCCGGGAGTGTGACACATGCCAGCAGAACAAGGGTGAGCAGTCACACCCCTCAAGCCTATTGCAACCGCTTCCCATTCCGCAGGGGAAATGGGAGAGCATATTGATGGATTTCATTACCGGATTGCCCACAATACAGGGAAAATATTGCATTTACGTGGTGGTAGACTGCCTCACAAAGTTTACTCATTTCTTTGCCATTTCAGTCTGATACTCGACCTCACAGGTGGATGAATTGTTCTTTAGGGAGGTGTTTCGGTTACATGGTCTCCCAAAGACCATTGTCAGTGACCGGGATAGCCAATTCATGGGTGCATTTTGGCGAGAGTTATTTTAGTTGGTGGGTACTGAGCTCACTCCAAGTGCCAGTTATCACCCTCAGGCAGACGAGCAAACAGAGGAGTTAACAAGTGGTTGGAGGGTTGCTTGCGTAACTGTGTGAGAGGACAATTGAGAGCATGGATACAGTGGTTGCACTTGGGTGAATACTGCTACAACATTAGGTACCACATGTCCATAGCTATGTCACCATTTCGCGCCTTGTATGGTTACGATGCATTGTCTTTTGCTAACATTAAGTTTGGAGATAGCAGGGCCCCAAGGGCCAAGGAATGGAATTCAACAGAGCCAAGACATCTTGAGGGCTCTTAAAGACAACATGCGGATGGCCCAAAACCAACTTAAGCTTTATGCAAACAGGGGCAGGGTTAGGGTTGAGAGGCAATTCGAAGCAAGGGACTTGGTCTTCTTGAGGCTTCAACCATATCGGCAGTCTACACTCAAACATAAGGGGGCCGAGAAGCTCAAACCGCGCTTCTAGGGACCATATCGTGTCACTCGGAGGGTGGGGGAGGTAGCATATGAGATGGAGCAACCTCTGGGGACCCAGATGCACAACATCTTTCATGTGTCTTGTCTAAAAAAGGCATTGGGACAACAGGTTACAACAGCGACAAAGCTACCCCCTATGGACGATGAGGGGCATTTGGTGTTGGAACCAGAGGCCGTTTTGGATACCACGGAGAGGCATTTGAGAAACAATGTCATTAAGGAGCTTTTGATCTGATGGAAGAATTTGCCAAATGAAGATGCCACCTGGGAGGGGGAGCAAATACTCCAACATCCTTCATTGCAGTTGCTCGAGGACAAGCAATGTTTTGGTGGGTAAGACTGTGATATTCCTACTTAGTATTTTACTAAATAAATATCAATTTTTCTCAGTTTTAGTTTATTGCACGGATGCTCTTAGGAAAAGTGGGCTTAGAGTACCCACACTTGAGTTTTGGGTTAAGGGGCACTCAAAATTAAACTTAGAAAAATAGTAGTGGAAAATTCCTCAAGTGAAAATATACCACTTGTAATTAACGTTTTAGGTAATTACTTAAATGGAAATATACGACATATAACTCTACTAATGTAAGAGTGGTGGAACATTTCTATCTTAACAAATAACTATGTAGTTGGTGTTGCCACCTCTCCTTCCTTGTCAGGTCACTATTGAATGTATCTTAACAAGCACAATCTCGGGAAATGAATCTACACCGGCGACCCACATTTTCGCCTCTTTATCTCCCAGCTTAAATAATGATACCGTAGTCTAAGCCACGTTTTTCAAAACAATGGGAACTCTGGAATGGGAACTCTGGCTGTAGAAATTTTTGGAAATCTAAAATAGAATTTAGAAAGAATTTCTTGCCAGATTTTGGCCAAATTTCACTACAAAATCAATAATGATAAGGCTTACTGTTATGAATTTTACACAACCACGTCCTATTGTTTTATTTTCTAAAATAATGCTTGAAACTCATAATGAAATAAATATCAACAGATTTTTGCAAATACGCTCGCAAGAATTGTCTCACACAACCGTGCTAATCTTCCCTAACACATCACATAGCCATGCCGAACTGTCTGATTCTCTATACGTTCATCACACTCATTTATCGTAATTGTCGTGTTTTTCAGATTTTGAATAAATTTGGAAAATCCTCGTTACAGCTATCAAATTATAAAATTTGGAGTCCTAAATGGTGAAACATCCATTTTTAACTTTTAAAATAAAGATTAAAACCCTATAAACTTCAAATTTTAGCTCATCGGATCATTTTTATGATTACCGTGTCCGCCTAAAAAATAAAAATTATTCTATTCTATTATGTCAGCAGAAACGACATAATAGAGATCATTCACGGCTATATTAGAGAGAGGAGCATAGTCGCAGGCAGACGAAATTAGAGGTAATCCTGGTTGGCGGCGCCATCCTGACTTCGATGTTTTCTTTTTTTACTTATAAAATAAAAATTTGTTCAAACGGTTCAAAATGATGAATTAAGGCTTCCTATTCAGTAGGTAAAAGCGGGATGATAAATTGTCCAAACACGTGTATATTAACCAAAGTGGTTAACTTTGCATAATAAAGGAGATAATAAGATTTATTGTTAAATTATAATTTAAAACTTTTCAAAATTTTATCTTAGGGATTTTTCATGGTGTTCAATCTATATATACAGTCAAAAAAATCAATTTAAAAAACACAAATCAAGATTTGACTTCAATTTTTTTCTGTCAAATTTAAGCACCAGAAAATCTAAAAGTGACACCTCGCATTAAAGACATCTCCTTTATTAATAAATAGAAATGAGCTCAACCACTATGACATGGTAAATATTGATATATAGTAATAACATTTCAAAATATATAAATATAAATAGAAGTTGATATATTAGTATATCATTATAAATATATGTTTATATGTGTCAATTTTTTTTAATTAATTTTTAATTGAATTTGTAATTCTTTAATTGAACTTATAATTAACACAAATATATTAGGGGAATGTGGTTGATATACACGGATAGTCATCTTTTTCTCCTTTTTAGGGATCAAATGTCTGAAGGTGTAAACCTTCGTGGAGATGGATCAAATATCTAGAGGTGAAAACCTCTTTTTTGATTGCAAAACTTAACAAAAGGTATACATTTTGAGAGATTTAATCTCTCTCGGTTCATGCAAGAGCATAAAAATATCAATTTCAAACTTATGGCTTAGACCCAAGGGTCTTGACATTTAAGACATTTTTTGTGTAACCATATTTGCTTCTAAAGAGTGATCTCAAGAATTTGTGATTGTTAAAGAGATTTAGGATAAAAATTATTCTTAAGAGGATTTTATGGATCTAAAGGACACTCAAGGATTATTAATTGAGAGACTTGTGTATCTAAAAATATTCTAGTTCAAGATCCGTGTGTATAAATTGTAAGTCTAAGAGACATTCAATAGGTTGGCAATCAAAGAGGGAATCAAGGCAATAACGCAAGATTAAGCTAAGGAGAGGACTTTTGTAATTTATGTGCAATGCATATTAATTAATATAAGGTATTATGTTTGAGTATTGAAGGATTGTTGTGAATACCCTATTATCCAGTAAATTTGAATCTTTGTAATTCATATTATATCGAGTGTAATGCAGATGTATCAAAATAAAGCTAGAGTGAATTTAAAGAGTGGGAAGGAATTAATGCAGAGAAGGTTAAAATTCCTTGAACAAGGTCAAATCCTTTTCAGAGTAAGGAGAAATATTCCGTTGTTGATCATTCATCAAATGGCTTGATCAATGATCATGATTAATGGAAAGAGAGCACATGAAATTCCTATATAATTCTTGTGAAAGCCCGCAACAAAACCAATTAACCAGAAATAGAGCATAAGGGGCTCAGACTTACTTTAATCACTATAATTTGGGTATAATTTTCATGTTATTTAATTTGTTGTTCCATGATTTACATCACCTTTAATTACCGTAATTAAGGTATAATTTCCGTTTGGTCTTGGGTTCTGCTTTTAATTTTATATGTGTAGCTTTTTCTAATTTTCCTCTATTTCGAGTTTCTTCGATGTTGCGTTTAATTTGGTTGATTCTCGCTACTGAATGTTTTCTTTTTTTGGTATCAATCGTTTTCAATTTTTGTTATTGATTGTAAAATTATGCAGGGCTGTGTTGAGATGCATGTTCTAAAGGAAACACTTAAAATATATTATATAGCCTTATACAGTAGTCCTAAATTTTACCTGTTAGCTCATGGTTCTCGCAAAAATATGTGCACTGCTTATGAAACAGTGATATACTTTAACAACTTGCATTTAACATGAGTTTGTATAATGAATAGGGGTTACCATGTTATAAACATATCTAAGGTCTACTTTACTGCCATGTTGTCTTACTTTCGGACCTTGGTTGCGAGGCTGGAAAATAATAATCACAAAGGTTCGTTGAGAAGAGATATGCTGAGAAACCAAGTTCACAATGGTAAAGTTTTCTGCAAGATATTGTCGTTTCTTTCTGGATCTGAGTTTTGTTTTGTCTATGGAAGAAAAATAATTTAGTGGATGATATATGGACAGTTGAAAAATAATTTTAGCGGTTGACATACAGACTGTTGATAGCGGTGCTGGAATGCCATTTTCTATTGCGAGAAATGGGAGGGATTTTGTACTCGTGGAGAGCACAGAGCATTGTATGTAACTGTGAGTGTTATTTGAATGCTATTTGTTTGATTTAGCCATGGTTTATATCTATTGAAAATGAAAGTAATAGTTCCCAAAAGTTAATTCAAGTGAAATTTGCAAAAGATTTTAGGGTTTTCTTTTAATGTTCCCGAAAATTAATTCAAGTGAAATTTGCAAAAAAAAATTAGGTGTTTGTTTTTTTAAGTTCTCAAAAATAATTCAACTGAAATTTGCAAAGAAATGTTACTTGGAATTATTATTATTCAAGTATCATTTATTTATGATGTCTATTATTTAGTCAGAGATTCTATTCTCTTTGAAGCACCTCGAGAAATACATAAATCTTAATTCCATTATGTAATTTCGATGATTATGGCAGGAAATTACACATATATAATTTATTTCAGCAAACAAAATCAGCCGGTTGAGGGAAGTTCAACCTGGTTGTGTGATGTGATAGGGAAGATTAGCGTGGCTGTGTGACAATTCTTGCAAGCGTATTTTCAGAAATCTGTTGATATTTCTTTCATTATGAATTGTCCAGGATTATTTTAGAAAATAAACAAGAGGACGTGGTTGTGTAAAATTCCTATCAGTAAGTCTTATCATTATTGATTTTGTAGTCAAATTGTGGCCAAAATGTGGCAAGAAATTCTTTTTGAAATTCTATTTTAGATTTCCAAAAATTTCTACCAGCCAGAATTCCCATTGTTTTGAAAAACGTGGCTTACACTACGGTATCATTATTTACGCTGAGAGATAAGGCAGCGATTTCATGAATCTGCATTACTCTGCAGCCAAGGACGTCACGAAATGTGGGTCGCCGATGTAGATTGATTTCCCGAGACAGTCCTTTTTATAAAAATATATTTCTAATTTATAAATTTCCCTAACTTAAACCTATCCCCGAATCAACTTCGTACCGTATGGATATGTCATGTGTGTACGAGTTGTGGCATTTAATCGATAATATGGTGACCTCAAGAAATTATGGTTTGCTTCATAGACAAGAAATAATTGTTGTGTGACAATTATGCGTGCTCAAAATCATCCCAAGAACAAGAAAGGTAATTATTGTGACAAACAACAATCCCTCGTAATTTTTCTGTGGAATGACATAACACTTTTTCTCTGGTGGTTGTTGCATAGGGTGAAGATAGTGGACAGGGTTATTGAAATGCAGACTGGCAACGAAATCCTGCGATAGAGATGACAATGGTGGTGGCGACAACTAACATATGATGGGAGGGAATTCATGGTAGTGGCTACAACATGGAAGGAATTCATGGTTACAATAACTTGGGTGGCAGCTGATACGAGTAGTGGCTACTGCTATGGGGATCACTGTTGTGTTTGTGTTTTAACTTTTTTTTCATATATATGGGTGTTGTGTGTGTCAAAAACCTAAAGATAGAAAGGAGAAATTCCAAAAGTGGTGTATTAAAATGTTTCAATCGCTACTACAATGAAGTTCATGAAGAGTTGATGGCCAAATGCCGAAATCAAAGAACGCAACTCTTATACCAAATGTTACGAATAAAGTTTGTATACAAAAAAAATATTAGAATATATGAAATATGAAAATATTCATAATAGGATAGTAATATATTTATATACAAACATTTGAATACAAGTGATATGAGACATGATATTGTTACAAATGAAGGTCCGCTTATATACCTAGTCAGGTGGCCTTGCCCTTCCATGAATGGTCATGTCTTTAGAGACAAGTCTTTCTAGTATAGTAATCATTATTACTATTTAATTATTAATTATTTATATTCATAGTAGAGGCTCTTCATTTGTATGTGGCTCTGGGATAGAGGTAAGCTTGAATTTGAACTATGTTGTAAGCTTTGTTTTGTATGTCTAACTTCTTTCTTTCTTGGTCCCACTGCTATTTTCCTTATGTTTTTTGGTTGTTGGTTCCTTACTAGAGGCCTACTTTGGGGGCATCGCTCATATGTTGGATTATTGTGGAGGAATTTTATTGCTTTCAAATTTATTGTTTTTAGGCCCCTACGGGCTCATGGGAGCTCTGCTCAACTTCTCTGGGATTTGAAATTGTAAGAGAGGTAGCTTGTGTGTCTAGACATGGAAATGAAATCCCTTGAGAGTCTCAAGCTTTATTTTGGAATTTGATGACAATATCATTCCCCTTTCTCTAGGTATTTAGGGATTCTCGATTATGGTTTATTGTGGTGATTATATTCACTACGAACACCTTTAGGCCTATATTCATATTGGTAGATGTTGGAGTGGTGTTTTCGAGGTCAACATTAATCTTTGTGGATTTAGTTCGAGTGTAGATTTTGCAGCTTCTTTTGATTTCAACTTTTTAGCTTCTCCCTTTTTCCCTTTCTTGGAATGTTGTCAGGGGTTGGTCGTGGAAGATAGTTTTGTTAGCTAGCTCAAAAATTGCTTATCAACATCTTATTAGGGGGATCTCAAATATTCATATTTTTAGTATGTCGTGGATATATTATGATGTTGGGGGAATAATTTCGTGTTTAACATGTTCATACGAGGTTAATTATAAAATTGTGAGCAACAAGTATTTTTTGGATCTACAAAGTTATATTAGAGCTCTAGAGGTTCTCTACATGCGTACCCTTCATGTCAGTACCTATAATTATATGGTATCTATCTTGTATCTAATTTTGTCTATTGGAACTAGTATTGTTGGGAAAGTGAATGTGGAACCCCCTTCCTTAGGATTTCATATTAAAACCTTTGAAGTTGAAGGGCACTGGAAATTTAGTATGTGGATATGCCCAAAATATTGTCTACATTTGAAAGTTGGATTTCAGGATATTATGGATTCAGGGGGGAATAGTTGGGTTGAATCTACCTTATGCACCATGCATCAGGAAATACTTGAGATAATGGAAAGCACACAAACTCTCTAGACTCGAGTACCATGAATGGAGGATGAGCTAGACTATTTTTGATCTTAGCTAGCAGAGGTGATGTTATGAAGAGACAATGGCAGAAAATAGAATATTGAAGCCAAAAGCATAATTACTAAAACTTCTCTTCATGATTAATATTTGTGACAAACATGCCTTATATTTTTTATTTTTTGGTTGATAGATATTGGTGGCTTTATACGTGGAATAATATAGTAATTTTCTTAGACAACGTGGGGAAAATTTGTATAGAATATGGTGAATGGTTGAGGGTAGGAAGAAGGCATAAACTTAGAAAGCAACCGATTTTATCTTATTATATATTATAACACAATTGAGCTGTTTACTCAACATTTTTAATACAATATATCCTCAGTTTTTCATTAGACTACATACATTAAATAAGTAAATTTATTATATTTCCTTTATTTTATTTTCTATATAAATTAAAAATTAATAATTAGATATTTTTTTTCTAAATTTAAAATATATTTTTTCCACTTGGAATAAACAAGGGTAATAGTTGCAATGCAACATAGTTCTTGCCTCTACCACTAATTAATTGATTAAAGATTGTGTAGAGTGTGGATAAAACTCGACAAAATGAAATATATCCACATAAATGCTAAAAGTAGTAAACTGTGCTTCAATTAAGGAAACTGAAAACTGAAAGAAACAATTATGGGGGTCCAAGTGGGATCGATAAGTGGCCACCAACATCCACTTGGACCAAGAATAGTAGGGATATGACCATGAATGGATTGATGGATTAGGACATGCTGGACGAGGCGTCCAACTTTGTCTTCTGGAAGGCCAGGATCCTGTCCATTCTAGATAGACATCGCATCAAGGCCTTCGCCTTGAGAACTGTAGCTATCTCAGTTGATCCAACTGAAAATGAAAGGTATGAGGATGTGATGGCCAAGGGAAAATGCATAATCCTTGATGGGGACAAAGATTATGTGGTTTAGCATATTGCTGAGAAGGAGACAACAAAGGAAATGTGGGACACCTTGAAGACATTATATCAACACACTTCCAGGTAGAGGAAGATGTTAATGGAGAATCAACTGCGGTCATACCAGATGTAGAAGGGAGAGTAGATAAAGCACTTCCTTGGCAAATTGAAGTAGATCCGGGACCAACTGACTTCCATAGGGGCCACACCGTATCAAGAGTTGATGGTGAGGCCTACCCTAAACACAGTCTCTAAGGAGTGGGAGACATTTGTCCAGAACATTCTAGGCAGAGCGAATCTTCTATATTGGGAAGAATTGTGGGCACCTCTTCGCCAAGAAGAGATTAGACGACTGACCAAGATGGGAAGTAGCAACAAAGAAGTCCAAGCCAAAAAAGAGGAGGAAGAGGATGCACCTCTGGCATCTGCAGAGAAGTAGGAGAAGAGGAAGAGAAAGGACCTATCCAAGATAAAATGGTTCAACTCTGGGGAACTGGGGCATTATGCGAACCAACATCCGAGGGAGAAGAATAAGGGAGAGGCGTCTGACTCCAAGGTAGAGCTAGTGAAGGTGAAAAAGGAGGTAGAGGAGGATGACAATTGTGCCATGAGTGCTCATGTACCTCTAGAGAAGAGGTGGGGAGACATTGAGCTGTAGTTAGGAAGACTACAGGCGATGAGGGGCGTGATCCTTAAGGTACCCAAACTATTGGATTACACTTGGCTAAGGGAGCCCAAAAGTGAAAGTAGCAAGATGGCAGATGTCGGTAGAAACAAATGCGGATGAAGCGACAAAGAGTGCTAGAGTGCAGTAGTCCCAGGCAACGCAGAGAGGCTTGCAACAGTGCGAGAGGATCAGAGGAGGTTGCAACAGTGCAAGATGGCACAAAGAGGTTTGCAACAGTGCGAGAGACACACAGTTGTTGCAACAATGTAGAGGAAGTAGAGGGAGCATGAGATAACGATAAAGAGAGTGTTTATATCCTGACAAGGAGGTTAGTACTTGGGTGGATCAATTACTTACTTCTTAGTAACTGAGTTTCAATGCAGTAGCAGTAAGAAGTAGCACGATGCAACATGATGGGAGGGGGTTGTAGTGCAGATGCAGTGTTGGGAGAAAGGACCAACAACAATATGGATGCAGAGGGAGCTGCTGTACGGATGCAACAGTGGTAGTGGCAGAGCCATAAGCAGTAGTACAGGATGCAGCAGTGTAGAGTATGTTGGGCAGGGAGGCCTAGCATCAGCATAGGTACCGGTGCCATATAATCAGAGTGATGCTCAGTGTCGAGTATTACTAGAGCACAATCATCGCTATGAGGGAGTGTTGATTTGGGGTAGCATCCGATGTGATATAGCCCTGAAAATTGGTGGAGAGGCTAAAGCACATGAGATATCCAAGACCCAGAAATGGTTTGGGAAGATTATACCTGGTTAAGGAGATATTAAAGTAATTGATATTTTTAATGGAGTTCCTGAGTCTAAACTTAGGAAAAATAAAATATTAATGGGTATTAATATAAAACTGGGTTAGAAGGTTCTAAATGACATGGATCAAGCCAAATCTAATCTTATACATTGATTATAGATGTAATCTTGACCGTTGAAGTACCAATAGGAAAAGTATAAGAGAAGGCTTGAGGGTCAGCTAGAGAATACACGAGAGTGATCAATCATTTGATTTTTTAGAGTGGGGTTTGCTAAGAGAAATTGAATCAGTGATAAGAGTTGCAACGAGGGGTAGTGAGTATGAGGCTAGAAGGTCTTGCGTCATCCACACAGAGGTTGTAGGAGTGACGCAAAGGTCCATAGAGGCTACACAGAGCCTCAGAGGGCTGACAAAAAAGGGTTTCGGGCTAATGTAGAGGCCAACAGGGCTGACGTAAAGGGTTTCAGGCTAACGTAGAGGCGAGGAGGGTTGATGCTGAGCTTCAGATTGTGCTGGAGAGGTTTTCGTGGGGCAGACTTTCTGAATATCTGCTTCCGAATAGAAAGGTATTACTGCCAGATTATTTTCTCTTTAGGGTGAGCCAGTTTGGCACCGAGTTGTATTCAAAAAGTCTGCATAATAACCTAACCCTTAGAATTGTTGCACTGGTTTTCCCTAGTTAGGTTTTTACGGGGACGATTGTCCAAAAATAACGGTGTCACTTGTGTGTTTGTTCATCTCCTTTAGTTGTTGATTTGTAGATGGCTGAGACTGTATTGTGTTTATTTCAGTGTTTAAATGGTTAAATATCTTGTTAGTAATTAAACAAGTAGGCAAAATAAATCAGAAATACAGATAAAATTTCTAACGAGTAATACTCAGAAATTTCAACAAGGCAAAGGCCAACTAACTTGGTAGTGCCATCATCAGTGATCCTACTTATGACACTTATGGCTTCCTGGATGGGGATTTTTGTATAAAGGGACACCACATTGAAGCTCACCAATAAATCACCAGGGGCAAGTTTCAAACCTTTAAACTCATTAACAAAAGAAGCAGAGTCCTTAACAAAGGAATCAATGTGCCCAACCAAAGGCTTGAGCTTCTGGGAAAGAAATTTGGCAAGGAAATAAGTGGGACCACCTATCGTATGGGGAGAACTACGAAGACTACTCCTACTATTACAACTATCTAAAGAGGAATTATTATTATTATAAGAATTATTATTAATATTATTAATGCAATTATTATTATTATTATTATTATTATCTAAATAGTTATTATTATTATTATTAGACGAAGAATTAAAAGAATTATTAACAAGGAAGAGGGATGGTTTAGGAATGGATGGGACAGATGGAATCAAACAAGGTTCAATGAGGGATGAGAAAGTCGAGGTACATGGAGTAGGGTTAACGAGGGAGGAAGACAAAGGGAAAAGAGGGGAGCGAGAGGGTAACGAAGGGATGGAGGAATGAGAAGGTGAGTGAGATGGCGACAGAGGGAAGGAGGGCTGAGATGGTGAGAGGGAAGAAGGCGTGAGGAACATGGGCACGGGAGAGGGACAAACCGCATGGGATCCGACATGATGTGAGGGAGAGGCACCGATGGTGTGAGATGGCAATGGCATGAGAAAGGAATGAGATGGAGAGATACGGATTGAAGAGGGCGTGAGACACGAGGGAGAGGGAGAGGGACATGCCACATAAGAATGGAAAGGATGTGAGGGAGAGGCACTAGGTGAAATTGAGATAACAACGGACAGGGTGACAATGATGATGAGGAAGGAGAGAGAGTCAGGAGGGGAAGGTTCTAAATGACATGGATCAAGCCAAATCTAATCTTAACTGTTGATTAGATATGTAATCTCGGTTGTTGAAGAACCAACAGGAAAACTATAAGAGGAGGCTTGAGGTTCAGTTGGAGAATACACTAAATTGATCAATCATTCGATTTTCTAGAGCATGGTTTCCTAAGAGAAATCGAATCAGTGAAAAGAGTTGCAGCGAGGAGTAGTGAGTACAAGGCAGAGAGGTAGAGATAGTGTCAGAAGTCCAACGCAGAAGTAGAGAGGTAGATGTAGAGCTAGAAGGAGCTACGTAGAGGCAGAAGAGACTACGCAGAGGCCAGAAGGGCCTCCGTCATCCACTCGGAGGCTGCAGGAGTAACACAGAGGCCATAGAAGCTGTGTAGAGCCTCGGAGGTCTAGCGCAGAGGGTTTCAGGCTGACGCAGAGGACAAGAGGGATGATGCTGAGCTTCAGATTGTGTTGGAGAGGGTTTTGTGGGGCAAACTTTCCAAACATCTTCTTCCGAATATAGAGGTATTACTGTCAGATTATTTTCTCTATTGGGTGAGCCAGTTTAGCACCCAATTGTATTAAAAAAGACTACATAATAAGATAACCCTCCGAATTGCTGCACTGGTTTTCCCAAGTTGGGATTTTTTGGGGACGATTGTCCAAAAACAATGCTGTCACTTGTGTGTTTGTTCATTTCTTTCAGTTGCTTATTTATAGATGGCTGAGGTTATATTGTGTTTATTTCAGTATTTAAATGGTTTAATATCATGTTAATAATTAAAACAAGTAGGCGAAATAAACCAGAGAATACAGATAAAATTTCTAATGGGTAATACTTATAAATTTCAACATGGTATCAGAGTGTTGCAGATCACATGAGAGATGAAGGCACTAGTTGAATTAGATCATTTGCAGTAGAAACAACTGTCCTAAGTGACAAAAGTTGTTACTTGCAGAAAGCAACAACGAAGGGTTGACGCAGAGGGCCTTCGTCATCAGTTCGAGCCAGAGAGAGGCCAGTGTAGAGGTTGAGGAGGGAAGAAGAGGCTCACGAAGAGCCACATGGAGACCAGGAGGTTTGACGAAGTTGGCCAGTGGAGCAATATAGCCAGTGCCGCGATTGCGCAAAGCCTAGAGGCTCGACCCTTCAGTTGCTGGGGCATAGGAAGCTGTGGGAAAGTGCGAAGTGAAGCTGGTGGGGTGTTGTTGTTGCCGAGAGAGAACAATAACTAACGAGAAAAACCAAGGTAGAGGGGGTCGCTACCTAGGTAGATTTCTAGCCAAGAAATATGGATCAGTGTTGCAGGTGCATAGGAGATCGGAGAGGTATGCCTCGACGGTTGGCAGGTGGGTTTCCAGGAGGGAAATCGAGACTCAGAGGGAGTCTAGCAGAGAAATTCTAGGAGGGAAGTAGCAACTCAAAGGGATTCGAACAGAGAACTTCCAGGAGGGAAGTAGAGACTCAGAGGAGTCGAAAGGAAGTGATCCGAATTTAAACAAGAATGCAACAAATTACAGAGATAACCATAAATACAAAGATGGAGTAGAAATAATACTTCATTTCATTAATGTAAAATACTGAAATATGCTTACGAATAGAAATGGAAATAAACTAGCTCAGGCGATGGGAGCTTATCCTTGAGGAGAGATGTGGCGGCTACATGCCTTTGAACTACGTTACAATGAGGCTCAAGGGCCTTTTTATTATTGAACAATAATAGCAAACCCTAAACAACCAAAACCCTAACCTAAGGAGATGAAACACCAAGATTTTATGTGCCCCATTGGGGTTAGTTAGATAACCAACTTCCCGGGGTTGTGACTTGGTCATATTATCTCTGTTTGACGCGCATGATACTCCTTTGGAAAGATATCTCCGAGTACTACAACGGAAAAGATGACTATATAAGAAAATCGTTGGCGGCAGATTGCTAAAAAAACGTCATTTAGGGCCTCAAAATGGCTCCAGAAGTTTAGGATCCAAAAAAATGCTAAAAATAGTAAACTATGCTACTATCAAGGAAACTGAAAACTGAAAGAAACAATTATGGGGGTCCAAGTGGGCTCGGTAGGTGGCCACCAACATCCACCTAGATCAAGAAGAGAAGAGATATGACCATGAATGAACTGAGGGATCAGAACAGGCTGGACGGGGTGTCCAACTTTGTTGTTTGGAAGGCCAGGATCCTGTCCATTCTAGATGGACATCGCATCAAGGCCTTCGCCTTGAGAACTGTGGCTATCCCAGTTGACTCAATTGAAAATTAAAGGTACGAGGATGTGATGGCCAAGGGAAAATGCATAATCCTTGATGGGATCAAGGATCATGTGGTCTAGCATATTGTCGAGAAGGAGACAACAAAGGAAATGTGGGACACATTGAAGACATTATATCAACACACTTCCGGGCAGAGGAAGATGTTAATGGAGAATCAGCTGTAGTCATACCAGATGCAAAAGGGGGAGTAGATAAATCACTTCCTCGGCAGATTGAAGGAGATTCGGGACCAACTGACTTCCATAGGGGCCAGCCCGGATCAAGATTTGATGGCGAGGACCGCCCTAAACACAATCTCCAAGGAGTGGGAGACATTCGTCCAGAGCATTCTAGGTAGAGCGAATCTTCTATATTGGGAAGAATTGTGGGCACCTCTTTGCCAAGAAGAGATCAGACGACTGACCAAGACAGGAAGTAGCAGCAAAGGAGTCCGAGTCAAGAAAGAGGAGGAAGAGGATGCACCTCTGGCATCTGCGGAGAAGTAGGAGAACAGGAAGAAAAAATACCTATCCAAGATGAAATGGTTCAACTCTGGGGAACTGGGGCATTATGAGAACCAATATCCGAGGAAGAAGAATAAGGAAGAGGCATCTGACTCCAAGGCAGAGCCAACGAAGGCAGAAAATGAGGTAGAGGAGGATGACGATTGTGCCATGAGTGCTCATGTACCTCTAGAGAAGAGGTGGGGGGACATTGAGCTATAGTCAGGAAGACTACAGGCGATGAGGGGCATGAACCTTGAGGTACCCAAACTATTGGACTATACTTGGCTAAGGGAGCCCGAAAGTTAAAGTAGCAAGATGGCGAATGTCGGTACAAACAGATGCGGATGAAGCGATAGAGAGTGCTAGAGTGCAGTAGTCCCAGGCAGTGCAGAGAGGCTTGCAACAATGTGACAGGCATAAAGGAGGTTGCAACAGTGCAGGATCGCACAAAGAGGTTTGCAACAGTGCGAAAGGCACACAGTTGTTGCATCAATGTAGAGGAAGTAGAGGAAGCATGAGATAATGACAAGGATAGCTTCAGCATCGAGAGTGTTTATATCCTGACAGGGAGGTTAGTACTTGGGTGGATCAGTTACTTACTTCTCAGTAACTGAGTTGCAGTGCAGTAGCAGTAAGAAGTAGCATGATGCAACATGATGAGAGGGGGTTGTAGTGCAGATGCAGTGTTGGGAGAAAGGACCAGCAACAATAAGAATGCAGAGGGAGTTTTCGTACGAATGTAGCAGTGGTAGTGGCAGAGCCATAGGTAGCAGTACATGATGCAACAGTGTAGAGTATGTTGGGTGGGGAGGCCTAGCATCAGCACAGGTACCGGTGCCGTATAATTAGAGTGATGCTCAATATTGAGTATTACTAGAGCACAATCCTTGCTACAAGGGAGTGTTGATTTGGGGTAGCATCGGATGTGATTTAGCCCTGAAAATTGGTGGAGAGGCTAAAGCACATGAGATATCCAAGACCTAAAAATGGTTTGGGAAGATTATACCCGAATAAGGAGATATTAAAATAATTAATATTTTTAATGGAGTTCCTAAGTCTAAACTTAGGAAAAATAAAATATTAATGGGTATTAATATAAAACTGGGTTAGAAGGTTCTAAATGACATTGATCAAGCCAAATCTAATCTTATACATTGATTATAGATGTAATCTTTACCATTGAAGTACCAACAAGAAAAGTATAAGAAAAGGCTTGAGGGTCAGTTAGAGAATACATGAGAGTGATCAGTCATTCGATTTTCTAGAGTGGTCTTTGCTAAGAGAAATCAAATTAGTGATAAGAGTTGCAATGAGGGGTAGTGAGTATGAGGCAAAGAGGCAGAGATAGTGCTGGAAGTCCAACGCAAAAGCAAAGAGGCAGACACAGAGTCATAGGGAGCCACACATAGGCAGAAGAGGCTGTGCAGAGGCCAGAAGGGCTTGCATCATCCACACAAAGGTTGTAGGAGTGAGACACAAAGGGCCATAGAGGCTGCACAGAGCCTCAGAGGGCTGACACAGAGGGTTTCGGGCTAACGTAGAGGCCAGGAGGGCTGACACAGAGGGTTTCGAGCTAACATAGAGGCCAGGAGGGTTGATGTTGAGCTTCAGATTGTGCTGGAGAGGTTTTCATGGGGTAGACTTTCTGAATATCTGCTTCTGAATAGAGGTATTACTGCGAGATTATTTTATCTGTCAGGTGAGCCAGTTTGGCACCTAGTTGTATTCAGAAAGTCTGCATAATAACATAACCCTCAAAATTGTTGCATTGGTTTTCCCTAGTTGGGTTTTTCCGAGGACGATTGTCCAAAAATAATAGTGTCACTTGTGTATTTGTTCATCTCTTTTAGTTGTTTATTTGTAGATGGCTGAGACTGTATTGTGTTTATTTCAGTATTTAAATGGTTAAAATATCTTGCTAGTAATTAAACAAGTAGGCGAAATAAACAAAAGAATACAGATAAAATTTCTAACGAGTAATACTTAGAAATTTCAACAAGGCAAAGGCCAGCTAACTTGGCAGTGTCATCACTAGTGATTCTACTTATGACACTAATGGCTTCCTAGATGGGGATTTTTGTATAAAGGGAGACCACATTGAAGCTCACCAATAAACCACCAGGGGCAAGTTTCAAACTTTTAAACTCATTAACAAAAGTAGCAGAGTCCTTAAGAAAGGAATCAGTGCGCCCAACCAACGGTTTGAGCTTCTGGGAAAGAAATTTGGCAAGGAAATAAGTGGGACCGCCTATCGTATGGGGAGAAATACGTCGACTACTACTATTACAACTATCTAAAGAGGAATTATTATTCATATTATTAATATTATTAATGCAATTATTATTATTATTATCTAAATAGTTATTATTGTTATTATCAGACAAATTATTAAAAGAATTATTAACAAGGAAGAGGGATGGTTTAGGAATGGGTGGGACAGATGGAATCAAACAATGTTCAATGAGGGATGAGAAAGTTGAGGGACATGGAGTAGGGTTAACGAGGGAGGAAGACAAGGGGCAAGGAGGGGAGCGAGAGGGAATGAAGGGACGGAGGAATGAGAAGGTGAGCGAGATTGCGACGGAGGGAAGGAGGGTTGAAATGGTGAGAGGGAAGAAGGCATGAGGAACACGGGCACGGGAGAGGGACAAACCACATGGGATCCGACAAGATGTGAGGGAGAGGTACCAAGTGAAATAGAGATAATAATGGAAGGGACCTGACATGGTGGCGACCACGATGAGTAAGGAGAGAGAAATTCCCAAGCAGAAGGGTTCAAAGGATGCAGTAAACGAAAATAATATGAAGCCACGACTCCCATTTAACTGTCAGAGAGGTGGAGTTTGACAGAATTGGATGAATCACTGGGACATAGAACAACTCCATCGAAACTGCCATCTGAGTGAGTGCAAGGATCTGAAGACACGATCAAAGAGGTGGAAATTGAAGTCGAAACACCAGAATCATCCAGTTTATGCTACTCTAAACTGTTGGAATTTGCGTTGTCCAACGAATGCTATGTTGATGCAGCTACATCTTGAACAAAATCGAAGTTGAGGTTCAAGACCCATGAGCGAAGTGTTGAAATTTGATCTACACCAATCCGGTGCGATGTTGACGCTAAGAACGCCGATTTGTCGTGAATGAGAGAAAATCCATCGAGCGGTTTGCAAAATTTGGAAGATTGTTTATCTTTACAAATATCTTCAAGGCGCGAAGCTTTCAAAGAAGTACAACCATCAATTACCTTCCACAGATTGCCAGAAATGCCATTTGTCAGCTCAATGTGGAGAGGAAGTAATCTTTGCGAAAGAAGATCGAGATCCCTTCTTATCCTTCGAATCTCAGATCTGATTAAAGATAAACTAGTTCTTAATAATAAAGGCTTACTTCCAGAATTGTTAAGAGGGTGAGTAATACGAGCAAACAACAAAACGAATGAGGCATCTCTGCAACGTTTAAGGAAGGCCAGATCGGTTTTCTCTGAGAAACCTGTGAATCAGATCGTTCAATTAGTTGAACTTTATTAGCAAATTCCCTTCTGTATAGGGATATAATTTTTTATTTCAGACTTTTGTGATCCATATCATTATCAAATAAATTTTCGGAATAATCACATTGTTGTTTTGGAGTCGACGTTTCGAATCATCTATTGTGGTTCATCCTCAAGACAAGGATGAAAATCTAGATCAGAAATTAGGTATAAATTAGGTATATATTACCTAACTAATCTCTAACCTTCTTCTTATAGCTAAAATTATTTAATTTACTCAACTAAATTTCTAATGGATATTTCTCGCACATGGGACATCTATGCTATCTATCCCTAATTTCAGATCTGGTTTTTCATCCTTGTCTCAAGAATGAACCACAATAAATGGTTTGAACTATCGACTTTGAGACAACAATGTGATTATTCAAAAAAAATTATTCGATAAAAGCAAAGATTTATTATAAACATCTTTATTTAAATAGAAAATTAAAATTTATTTAAATAGAAAATTAAAATTTATATTAGTTTTATTTATATTTTTTGAAAAAAAAAAAAAAATAAAAAAACCATTTCCCATATAAGCATAAACATAATAAAATCATAATAACTACGGTGTAAAATTCATTACAAATTTCTATTATATGGAAATTCAATTTCTCCGCACAAATAACTATTATGCAAAGACTTTAAATGTGATAATTCTTATTCTACACCACACAACACTTCCTTCCCCACAATAATTATATGCGAATTGAACGAAGACACATTAAATACTAAAGTTTTACTAAATCTATTCTCCCCCATAAAGACTCAATATACATGTGAATCCTACAAATAACGTGCAAAAACACACTTACCAAAGAACGAACCACAGCTAACTTTAGCACGACGTAGAACACTGTCTCTATACACTTTCTGCCCACCTTCAAGGAAGGAGAGGTGGCAAGTTATAGGTGGTAT
>APFE030722278.1:310057-320482 GCA_000404065.3 Pinus taeda | reverse complement strand
AAACCATTTTATATTAGATTACGTTTTCATGATACTGTTTAAATTGCCGTGAATTTCGTTTTATCTTCGGTGATTCATGTCAAATTAAGAGGCAAAAATAATAATAAGCTATCCATCTTGTGACATTTTCTTCTTTGTAAATCCAGAAATTTCTGGTGATTCGTTGTATTCAAAGGCTCTCTTGCTCTTGAACAGAATATCAAATGTCACGCAGTGTTAAGTTTTATATGAAATTATTATTTTATATAATGATATAGGTTAGGGAGGGTAGCTCATACAAAATTGATAAATGATTTTGTATTGATATTTAAGAGTTTTAATAAGGTTGTTTATACAAAATTGACATATAATTTTGAGTTGATATTTAGGAAAAGAATTTCTATTTGATAATGTAAAATGATTTTATATAAATTTCAAAACAATTTTGAAATTTTTTCACAATTTTAACAAAATGACTTTAAATTTCATATTGAAGTTTAAAATTCCTCACAACTTCTTAATAGTTTGAATTTCATATTGAAGTTTAAAATTCCTCGCAATTTTTTAATAATTGGAACAAAAAGTTTTCAAACTCCACATTAGATTGTTGGAAAAAATCTCTAGTCAAACCCAAACCCAAAAATTACCAAACCAGAAATAGAGTGAGAGAGAGGATTGCATAGTCAACTGTGATGAGGAACAAAGAAGAGTTGCATATGTTGGAAATCCCTTAGTGATGCATGACACTAACATCATCGGTTGATTGAAATCACTATGAGTGTTTTTTCTCAAACTTTAAAATCTTGCATCATCCATCATTTTATCATTTGATCTCTGAAATGTTTGGGATAACTTCTAGGGTGCTCATTGGTAAAGACCAACCTTCATACTTGGAGAATATATGACAATAAGGAAGCCTGTTATATAGGCAATGCTTGAACCTATGTCATTAGGAAAGGAATTTTTTGCATTAGAATCTTCCATAAAGAAAGTTATTGTGATATGCAATATGTCTTAGCTTCTAATCATAAATAACTTGCTAATTATGTTACGTTAGGCTTTTATCAAATTTTTATAAGCACATGATGTGATCCTTAGCCTCTGAGCTCCATATTAGTCTAATCAAGATAAAAGTGTCATAAGATTTTGTGGCATTTTTCTCAATCCTATAAAGAATGAACATTAGAAATATAATTTTATATATTTCCTCAAGCACATATACATGAGTTTTTGTATTAACTAAGTACGTATAAAAAATTTCAAGGTTATAGGCATTCACACTAACATGATTTCTTGTGAAGTAATTAGCAATAATACAAACACATATGTATGTGTGCACATGCTTCAATTCTTACATTGATGTTTAGGTCTAGGAAAAAAATATAGTCTTTAAAATCTTGATTAGCTTGATTAGCATGATGATTCCAAAACATGTTTTCGATTTCCAAAGTGCATTTACACACTAGAAACAATCTTCAAAACAAATATCTAAGGCTAGAAATGAATGGATGATTCTTGGTTATTTTCAAAAATTGTTGGCCCTCATTTTTGTTAGTTTTTACAAGTTTCTAAAATTGCCAACAATTTTCATTCTTCTCTGCATTTTTTATTATTATTAATTTTCTATTTAAATAAGGAAATAAAAGTCTTATAAAACTATAATTGACTCCACTAACCCTAAACCAACACTTACTAAGAAAAATTAAGCATTAACTAAGTAGAAACATATGCAAAAATTTCAGCGTTATAGGAATCCATATTAGCTTGATTTGTTGTGAACTAATATACAATACTACACATACATATGCATGGATACACATGCTTAAGTTGATGTTTATACTTGTGGAGTCCAAAGGTTGTCTCTTTTGGGCTCAAATGGTTCATCCTATAAGCCTCTAAACGTCTATTCTTCTCTACATTTTTTTTTTCAATTCTCTATTTTGAAAAATGAAATAAAAACCCTCTAAATCTATAGTTGATTCCACTAACCCTAAAACAACACCTTAAAAGAAAAAAAAAAAAATCTTAGAAAGAAAAATAAAGAGAGACATTTCTTCAAATTTTTGTTTATGTATTGAGATTCAAGTTATAAATTGTGTTTTATTTTAATAACATTTGAGTGGAATAATGAATTTGATAGATGATAGCTTCTATTGAATTTTTTTCTATTTTAAAAGACCACTTCCTTGCTTTTCCTCTACTCTAACAACTTCATAATAAGTTTATTAAGGTTTTGTGATCAACATTTGATTTGTTATTATTTCATGTTTCATATTTTTATCCTTTGAACACATAGGATTTGTCCCTTTTTAGTATAGATATTGCACATTTATTTATACATTAGTAGTAATGCATGGGAAGTTATTGACATAGTAATATTAGAAGACTAGTTTGAAACATTCATCCATGTAACATTAGTTTAGTTCTAGGGTGAAAATGTTTGGATGAACACTAAGTATACAAGCATGCATGTGAGAAGCATGTATGTAAGTAAAGAGATGAGTAAAGAAAATGAGATAATTGATTTTCATAAATTATCATATATCATTTATAGAATTGAAATAGGATTATACCAAGTGGAAAGAGATTATAATATTGCATTTCTTATATATTTATTAGCAAGGGAAAATCCACTTTTAGAGCATAAGTTGAACAATATGCAAACTTCATTTAAAACATCTATGACCATAACCCTTATTAGTTACTTACAACATATTGGACATTAACAAAAAACATCCATTTATATAGCTTGCAATACATTGTACTTTATTAACCAACATCCCACTATACTCCATCAATTTAACTCAATTTGGATGAGATCTCAAGTGTATGTTAATTCTTGCCATGAATGGTTTAGATGTTATCCATTAAAATATAGAATAATAACACAATAATACTAGGGTAGAAATTTTTATTTTTTCCACGTTTCTAGCTAAGTAGGTGAAAAATGTTCAATGAATACTAGTAATAAATGGGTATAACCTTATCCATAGGTGTCTTAGATAAGTCTTACAATATGCTTCACTTGTGGGTGCCAATATGCTCCTCAAATGGCTTGGGTACCTGTGGGTAAGGTGCCCAAGACCTGAGCTGCTGAACCACCTGACAATCACAACATAAAGTCTAGTGAAAACAACTAATCATTAGGTACAATAATCATTTTTGTATCTAAGTGAACCAATCTTGAAAGTAATGGGCTTCTTAACAATTCAAATAAGACTTCCCTTCCAAAATTAAGGCCTTGAACTCACAATTTTGTTACCTCCCTAGGTAGGAGTGGCTCAAGGACAACCTGATTAGTTGCTTCCAGCCCCTAAGGGGAAGTAATATTTCTCTGATCCACCTTTCAAGAGACAGGTGTCAGCCAATAGTAATGATGGAATCAAGGGAAGAAGACTTCATGACCAAGTGCCATGGTCAAAGGGACCAATATGATGGGGATCCTCATCCTGAGTGTATAGATGTCAGGAGGGAGTAATCGTGGATGCATGAGTTAACAACTCAACCTTTGTTTCTCCACCCCTCCTGTGCACCTTTTACTTTTTCTTTATATTTTCTTTGTATTATTGCTTGTAGTTCAAAGCGTTAGAGCTTGATTTATATGACGTATAAAAATTGTATTTCCCCTTAATGATGAGAAAGTTCATCACCTATTGGGTTTAAGACATTCAAGGGTTCCTTTTCATGATTAAAAGAGTGACATTTGCTCAGAAACTAAGTGATGGCCATAATGAGTTAGGTAGAGCTCATGTTAGGCTTTTTCCCACGCGCTAATGTATATGTCCCAACAATCTTTTTCATTTTGATATTCTTTCTTTTATTTTCCTTGCGGGCATTATATGCTATTTCTTGTTCTTTTAGCTACATCAACCTCCCAAGCCAAAGTTTTGGGCCCTACCTAGGTTTGAGGATGTATGGGTGCCATATTCCATAGTACCAATGGTAAGTCGAACCCGAAGAATGAATGTGAACTAAGGGCTTGTAATGTAATATGGAATGTGGTAAGTATAGAATAAGGATAGATGGGACTATGTTATCTCAATCATGTTTTCCCAAGTAGTGCCCCTCCTATACCTGTTAGGCCATCAGGGGAGGTCCCATTGGACTAGGATCAAATATTAATCCCCCATTTAAGTCGAGGGAACAAGATCACAATGAAAACCCCTCTTTCTTTTAGGTCACCCCATAATCCATGTCAAAAGCACAAAATACAAACAACCATAAGCACCTGATTGCAGAATGAATAAAATACCTTTTGATTGGAAGCCCACCTTCATCCATGTTCTCTTTTAGAATGGGTGAGAAGTATCTGACTCATTCAGGTGGTAGAGACATAATGACACATTGTCATCGAATAGTGGTGGTTGTCAAGGTTGTTGGCTAGGCAACTAGATGAAAAGAAGAGGAGAAATTTTTTCTCCTATAGGATTACCCATTTTGGTGGGTAACATATTGCACATACAAATAGTTGATAAACGGGGTTTTTACTCTAGATGCACCAGACCCTTTCAATATATTTTAATTCAAGCTCAATGAAGTGACTAAGGGAACCCAAGTGGCACAATGATGAAGTAATCAAATACAACAACCATTTGAGAAAGGGTCATTGAGGTTGTCCCCAAAGATTAATTTGGAATGTGGATGACAAATTTTTAGGGCTTGTAAGGGATGACAATGTGCTATTAAATGTGAGTTATCTCCTTCCAATCGTGTTTATTGTTGATGGATAAGGGCTATTAAGTATTCACCATGGTTTTGGAAATGTTTTTATCTCTTTATTCTCTTGAACAAGGTTCTTTATTAAGTTATCTTGAGGTGACATAAGTTAAGCTCCCTCCTTATTTATCCTTGAAAATTGTAAGGTGCCTAGCCCAAGCCTCTAGGGGTACATGAGTTTGTCTTCCTTAATCCTTGATGGTAAATTTTCTTGAAACATTCTTGAACATTTCATTAAATTCTTTTGAGATGACCTAAGTTAAGCTCACTCCCGTATTCCATCTTTGAAGATTGAAGGACACTATGGTTTGAGGTATAAGGGACACAAGTTAGTCTCCCTTGGTTCCTTGCAACCAAATATATATCCTTTCTCTTTGTGTGTTTCTCCTTAGCTAAACATACCCCCAAAAATATATTGGCAATCTAAAGAACTAATTTTCTATCCTCCATCACCCTTTTTCCTTGTAAACCATTCAAAGTGCTTTGCTAGGGTTTTATTGTCCTAGTGATTCCTTGGTTGTGTGTTTGTGGTCATTTCCCTTTGAACTCAAACCTTGAAATTACCAATGGAATCATAGCAATCCTATCCACCTTGAACCCCAAATGATGTAATTCTTTAATTGGTGGTATTTGAAGTAGAATCCTTAGGGGGGATTTTGACTTAGTTTGACTAGTCCATTAGATGTCTAAGTTCTACCAGGGACAACCCACCTTGAGCTACAAGAAAGCTAGATAGAAGTGATAAGAGGGTTGGCGAGGTCACAATGCCCCCCTTTGAGGTACAGTGGGTCTCACACTTGAGATTTTGGACTTTATCTCAAGAAGTGCGAGATTTTTCTATAATAGGTCCAAACTTCAGATGACCAAAACTTTGTGTTATAAGAAAAGTCCTCGTGATATTCCTAATTGGTTGAAAAACCATATATGGTTAAAAATACAACCAAGGTAGATATTAAAATTCTTAGTAATGGTAGAATCGAAAGAGAAATTAGGGAGGAGGATTCCTCCTCCACTAGGGACTACAACAAAACCTACCTCGGGCAAACAACAAATGCACTATAGTCATTCTATCTTCCCTAAATATATTGAAACCTAGAGTTATTTCTTCAAAGAATTTTACCTCCTTAAACCTTGTAACGTTTTATGTAAAGGTGGTGTTGGAAGAGTGATTAAGGAAGAGTATTCCTTCTCCACTAAGTACTACAA
Organism: Pinus taeda; assembly: GCA_000404065.3. Classification (NCBI taxonomy): domain Eukaryota; kingdom Viridiplantae; phylum Streptophyta; class Pinopsida; order Pinales; family Pinaceae; genus Pinus; species Pinus taeda. Next base: position 314,581 of record APFE030722278.1, on the reverse strand, counting down.
CAAAACCTACCTCGGGCAAACAACAAATTCACTCTATTCCTTCTATATTTCCTAAATATATTACAAACCAAAGTGACATCTTTGAAATTTTTGATCTCCTTAAACCTTGTAAAATTTTATATTAGACTTTCCCTCTAAGGAAGTCGCCCAAGTTATAGTTGCAAACTTTCATGGTAATTTTAAAGTGTCAAGACTTCATAGGCATCAAAATGGATCTACACCGCTTATAATATCAATAGTCCACAAGGAAATGTATATAATATGGATCATATCATCTCTGAAAGATTTGCTACAAATTTTGAACCCAAGAGGATCCTTGATCATTGCCACTTACTTGTAGGTACAATATTTTTCAAGGGATTGAGAGAAACTTATATGTTTCCAAGAATCTTAAGTAAGATGTTGTTTTATATGGTTTAATTGATTATGAATATGTTATTTTGGATTCAAATGAATACTTTGGGGTGAATCATGTTAAAGGATGTTACCAAGTAAGTTATACAACCCTTTGATGATATGTGGGTCAATCTAGATACTATTGTTGAGAAGTTAGCTAACAACTAGCATGCATTTGTTTATATTACATTTTTTTATTAGCTTCGTTTCTTTGGAGAGAAGGGGTGACTTAACTATATCATGCACTTTCGTAAACCTTGAAAATTACCTTAGGAGATATGATTCTAGTATAGTTGGAGGAGTTTGGGAAGATAGAGGCCCTTTAGGATAGCTTGGTACCAACTATTATGTACGAAGTTGAAATATTGGCATGCTTTTATATGATGCTATAATCTATATTAAATTTTAAGTGGATTGTGGATATACAACACTATCAATGATTATCCCTTGTAAGACTTATATAAGACACCTACGGAAAAGGTTAGATCCATTTATTACTAGTATTCATTGAACATTTTTCACCTACTTAGCTAGAACCGTGGACAAAATAAAAATTGCTACACTAGTATTATTGTGGTATTATTCTATATTTAAATGGATAACATCTAAACCATTCATGAAAAGAATTAGCATACACTTGAGATCTCATCCAAGTTGAGTTAAATTGATGGAGTATAGTGGGATTTTATTTGATAAAGTACAATGTATTTCAAGCTATATAAATGGATGTCTCTTGATAATGTCCAATATGTTGTAAGTAACTAATAAGGGTTATGGTCATAGATGTTTTAAATGAAGTTTGCATTTTTTTCAACTTATGCTCTAAAAATGGATTTTCCCTTGCTAATAAATATATGAGGAATACAATATTATAATCTCTTTCCACTTGGTATAATCCTATAAATGATAAATGATAATTTATGAAAAATCAATTATCTCATTTTCTTCACTCGTCTCTTTACTTACATGCATGCTTCTCACATGAATGCTTGTATACTTAGTGTTTTCCAAACATTTTGACCCTAAAACTAAACTAATACTACATGGATGAATGTTTTAAACTAATCTTCTAATATTACTATGTTAATAAATTCTCATGGATTACTACTAACGTATAAGTAAATGTGAAATATCTATACTAAAAAGGGACAAATTCTGTGTTTAAAGGATAAAAATAGGAAACATGAAATGATAAGAAATCAAATGTTGATCACAAAACTTGAATAAAATTATTATGAATTTGTTAGAATAGAGGAAAAGCAAGGAAGTGGTCTCTTAAAATAGAAAAAAATTCAATAGAAGCTATCATCTATCAAATTCATAATTCCACTCAAATATTATTAAAATAAAACACAATTTATAACTTGAATCTCAATACATAAACAAAAATTTGAAGAAATGTCTCTCTTTATTCTTCTTTATAAGATTTTTTATTTAAAGTCTTGTTTTAGGGTCAGTGAAGTCAACTATGGATTTAGAAGGTTTTTATTTCCTTTTTCAAAATAGAGAATTAAAAAAAAATATAGAGAATGGATGTTTAGAGGCCTATAGAATGAACCATTTGAGCCCAAAAGAGAAAACCTTTGGAATCCACAAGTCTAAACATCAATTTAAGCATGTGCATGCATGCATATGTATATGTAATATGGCCAATTAGTTCACAACAAATCAAGGTAATATAGATTCCTATAACCTTGAAATTTCTGCATATGTTTCTGCTTAGTTAATGCTTAGTTTTTCTTTTAAAGTGTTGGTCTAGGGTTAGTGGAGTCAATTATGGTTTTAGAATAATTTTATTTCCTTATTAAATTAGACAATTAATAAAAAAATGCAAAGAAAAATTGAAATTGTTGGCAATTTTAGAAACTTGCAAAAACCAACAAAAACCAGTGTCAACAATTTTTTAAAATAACCAAGAATCATCCATGCATTTCTGTCCTTAGATAGATGTTTTGAATATTGTTTCCAATGTCTAAAGGCACTTTGAAAATTGAAAACATGTTTTGGAATCACCATGCATCAATCAAGCTAATCAAGATTTTAAAGACTAGATTTTTTTCTTAGAGGCTTATAGGATGAACCATTTGAACCCAATTAAAAAAAAAAAGCCTTTGGACTCCATAGGCCTAAATATCAATGGAAGCATTGAAGCATGTGCACACATACATGTGTTTGTATTACTCCCAGTTACTTCACAACATATGTGTTTGTATTACTTCCAATTACTTCACAAGAAATCATGTTAGTGTGAATGGCTATAACCTTAAAATTTTGTATATGTACATGTTTAGTTAATGCATAAGCTCATGTATATGTGCTTGAGGAAATATATAAAATTACATCTCTAATGTTCATTCTTTATAGGATTGAGAAAAATGCCACAAAATCTTATGACACTTTTATCGTGATTAGACTCATATGGAGCTCAACGGCCAAAGATCACATAGTGTGCTTATAAATCTTTGATAAAAACCTGATGTAACATCATTAGCTAGTTATTTATGATTATAAGCTAAAACATATTGCACATCACAATAACTTCCTTTATGGAATATTCCAATGCACAAAATTCCTTTCCTAATGATGTAGGTTCAAGCATTGCCTTCTCCAAGTATGAAGGTTGGTCTTTACCAATGAGCACCCTAGAAGTTATCCCAAACATTTCAGAGATCAAATGATACAATGATGGATGATGCATGATATTAAAGTTTAAGAAAAAACACTGAAGTGATTTCAATCAATTGATTGATGATGTTAGTGTCATGCATCACTAAGGGATTTCCAACATATACAACTCTTCTTTGCTCCTCATCTCAGTTGACTCTGCAATACTCTCTCTCACTCTATTTTTGGTTTGGTAATTTTTTGGTTTGGGTTTGACTGAGATTTTTTTCCAGCAATCCAGTGTAGAGTTTGAAAACTTTTTGTTCCAAGTATTAAAGAGTTGTGAGAAATTTTAAACTTTAATATGAAATTCAAACTATAAAGAAGTTGTAATGTGAACAAATTTAAAATTTATTTTAAAATATATATCTTAAAGAATACATTAACAATAATAATACATTAATAATAATACATTAACCTCCAGAAATCTACAATACATTATATATAAAATCATTTTACATTATCGTAGAAAAATTCATTTCCTAAATATCAACACAAAATTATATGTAAATTTTGTATAAACACCGTTTCTTATTAAAATTCCTAAATATCAATACAAAATCATTTATCAATTTTGTATGAGCTACCCTCCCTAACCTATATCATTATATAAAATAATAATAATTTCACTCCGTGACATTTGAGATTCTGTTCAAGAGTAAGAGAGCCTTTGAATACAACGAATCACCAGAAATTTCTGGATTTACGAAGAAACAAATGTCACAAGAAGATGGATAGCTTATTATTATTTCTGCCTATTAATTTGACACGAATCACTGGAGATAAAATGAAACTCACAACTCACGGCAACTTAAACAGTATCATGAAAATATAATATAATATAAAATGGTTTATTTGTTATTTGTTATTTTATTATAATAAAGTTTAAATTTTATTTATTTTATGTATTTTTTTATTATATAATTTTATAATATTTATTATAATATTTATTTTTTAAATTTAATTCGTATTAAATATTATTTTTTTATTTATATTTTCAATTATGTAATATGTTATGTTTTTAATATTTATATTTAATTAGGGTTTTTTTATAAATAGTGTAGTATTAAATAATTATATAAATTAAAATTGATAAATATTTAGAATTATATATACTTTAGGTGTTATTTAATTATGAGCAATTTGTAATATCATGGGGAAACATAGACTAATGGTGTTATTAGAAATGGAAAAAATAGTTGAAATCTTTCATTTTACATTTTTAATGATACATAATAGATTTTTTGGTAATGATAATATAAGCTATTTTCCTTTCACATATATATTTAAATGAATTCTCTCCAACCATATTTGGGAAATAGACAACCAAGATAGACATAGATATGAATCATTATAGACATAAATATGAAGTGAGGAAAATTTATTTAAGGACAATCAATTAATATAATACTAAATCAATTAATATAATCTTAACACAATATGTTATGAAAAAGTTATGGGTTC
>APFE030722278.1:282562-297561 GCA_000404065.3 Pinus taeda | reverse complement strand
ATGCATGCAACATTGAGTAAGATATAAATATAAAAGTAACTTAACTTGCAAACTTGATAACTTGTAAATGAAACAAATAAATCCATTCTAACTAATGTAACATTGATAGAATATAACATCAAATCCACATCATGAATTTAAAAGTCAATGAAGACATTGTCATACACACAAGTTCAAATTCATGTATTTGTATTCCAAATTTGTCTAGTTATACATTTTTCTTTTCTACAAAATGGAACTTCATTCCCAACATAGATAATGGCAGTTCATGCCCATGATTGACATTATGGAAATTCTGCCTCACGACTGATCTAGAAATTGGGTGTATAAGTCACCATCGCCACTCTTAGCACTCCCAAGTGCATTTCCAAAGTGATATTGCTGCAAAAATTCAATAACCAATTAGTTGTAAAATCCAAAATGCATATAATCAATTTCATTAATTAATGATAAGTTTTTGATGAACTACTCATTCTCACCATGAAGATGTAAGGCAATGGAGAAGACTGCCCTTCCTGGGTAGATGGTGGAGCACTTGGTGATGGATATAGGCATGGTTTAGGGGTGATGGATAAAGGCATGGTGGGAGAAAAATTGGAAAAATGTAGCGGGTTGGGGCGATGATACATTCCCATTGGTTGTACAATAGTAGGAATAACCCTACGGCGAGCGATCACCCTAGGGGGGGAAATTGGAATGTTAAGGGTGGATGATTGGAACAATGAGAAGGGTGGATGGTTAAAGGGGATGGGTGGGAATTGGGAAGGGTTTGGGCAGGCGGTTATAGGCATGGGAGAATTTATGAAGGAAAAAGGTGGTGGGTGTGGCCGACAATACATCCCCATTGGTTGTACAATAGGGGGAAGCACCCTCGGGGAGGGAATTGGGATAATACTAATTGCGGAAGTGCTCCCAATGCTATAGTTTCTTTCATTGACATGCTCATTAAATAATTGGAGTCGACAAGTTGGCCCATCAATTGTAACAACAAAAAAGTTCATATAGTTATGCCTATGCATTGCAAATGGTAGTATATCATATTTCACATGAAAAAATGCATAACATCAAATTTACCATTTTTGTGTATAATAGAATGTTGCACTAACTCAGGGATGTGGTCCACAGTTCTTTGTTGTTGAGAAGAAAACTCCAGCTGTTCATTAATGCTGTTTTTTTTGCACGAACTCGTCCAACCCTTTCAAATTGTAGTTTATCTTTCCCTGCATTTGACTTGTGACCACAACACCTTTTCTTATTGACTGGGCTCAAGAAACTATGTTTTCTCTTGGTAGTGATCTTGGATCGAGTTATAGTATTGAAAAACATTATGTTGTATTCTTGACATGCTTTGCTACCAAGTTGTTTAATGCATATGCCTGTTCCAAATTTGTAGGTATTATGGATCTCAATTTCTCATGAGTTGATGAGTTAAGACGTTTCAGCTCATCATCTTCAAATAATGCACTATCTGGTCGTACATTGGTCGTTTCAACATTATATGAGAAATTATCTAAATCATCATTGCTTGTTTGATTATGATAATTTAGAATGGGAGGAGAATCAAAGCATGGTAGAAGCTCTGTTTGGATTTCTGGGCCCAATATAGGTGATTCATTCAAATCAAATAAAATTCTAGGAATTTCTGTAGTAGGATTAGTGACATTAGGGAATACATTTTCACCCAAGCTAATGTTACTTGCCAACATCTCAACTTTCAATACATGTTTACAGATGTTTCCATTTAAGGCCCACTTGCAATTACAGAAGTGTAGATTGGAATCTTTGTATATGACATTGTACCAAATATCACGAGTATTGTTATTTCGGCTACGAACCCAATAATAGTTGTTACTCTTTTCATTAGGCACACAATCTTCATTTGGGATTTGGTTAGCTCTACACCTGGATGAATTCAACTGTTCCTCAATTTTTCTGGGTCGTACAAAACCAGCTTCTTTTAAACGTTGCATATGGTTGTAATATAATACAACCTTTGTCAACAACACATAAATAAACCAATCAACCCGCCTATGGCATGCATTGTTTTTCTCACTTAGGTACCTTTGCTTGATATACTGATGGTAAGACTCAATCGCATTATTTGTATTTTGACTGGAATGTGGAAAATTTATGTACGCTTTTGCCCACATATCTGTAGAAAGAAATTTATTGGTTATGAATTAATAACTATACATATGACATGCAAAAAAGAGTCATTAAAGCCACTTAAAAGAAACTTACATATTTTGTTGTTGGCTAACCAAGTTGTTTTAAAATATTCCAAAAACTTTGTATGGTCACTGAATCCTTCAAATAAATTTTCAACTGCCTTTTTTACAGATTCATCATCTGCACATGTGTGCATGATTTCTCCTAAAGCATGGAAAATTCAGATTTGGTTTTCCCTTCCTTGGACTTTGTTTCCAACATTCTTCAACCATGCACGACGAACATGCCACACACATAATAATATTGTACAATTGATTAAAGACCTGGAATAACATAATTTTAGAGAGAATATACATTAAGAATATTTTTATGTCTCTTATAAAAAGAATAAACACATCACCTTAATGCTTCAATTTCAGTAGTAGCATAATCTGTAATGAAGGCTTTAACATGCCAATCTGGTTGCTCTTTCTTCCCAATGGCAAAGAGAGTTAACATCCATTTACAAATATCAACTATAGTATTGTGTGATGATATCACCCAAGCTACTGGAACCCCATTGTGATGTTTGTCAAAGACCATTAAAGTGTAAATTTGATACTACATTACAAACAAAGTACATAATTATATTTATATAAGATACAAGCATTAAAATGGTGTTGAATAAATTAGATTGAGGGTAATTTTGTATTCACCCCGTAATTATTTGTACTAAATGTTGAATCCATTGAGATTATATTGTTGTGATAATATTTTAGCATCATTGAACACATCCACTTTGTCTGTATGCCTATGATAAAAGGGATGTTTTTAGCAAGATCTTGTTTCTGGTAGAAGAAAAAGCTCTTAGCGTGTTCCTTATACCAACATTCTACATTGATTGGATCACTTTGATCTTTAACATACTCTAGCCTTATGGTATCATTGTAAATGTTTAATATATCTTGTCTTGTCATGTATGTATCTCGATATGTCCCTGTGTATAACTCATTGAATCCATCCTTCACATCAGAGATGAACTTATCCCATATCATTGTAACATTAAAACCTCTTTGGATTAAATGTTGGACAATAGATCGCATATCCCTTGTTAAATGTGGTGCATAACTGAATCTCATAGGCCTACCGATTGCATCTTTTCCATGACAAACAACATGGGATTTATCAATATGCCTACATGCAGTATATATTATTACAGCATCATCTAGTCTAAGTTGAAGTCGCCGCACAATGAAGTGACATTGGTAACCAACTTTAATACTTTCATGTTGATTGTGTTTTTTGTTTTGATCTGAGGATGCACTCATAATTCTGTTGTTGCACTTCAGACCATATGCACACCAATAACTTTATATAAAACATTTACAACAAATTAGATATAAAATTTATGCATATTGAAAAGAATTATACATATATTGAAAAAAGATATAAAGACTCACATCATTTACTCCAGATATGTTGAAAAATATGTTTGTTTGATATCCTCTGCTTTTTTACTTCGTTGAGTGGGTGCCTGTTCACTCGATTCCTCTCCTCTTATAAAATCATCAAGTCGAAAATATGGAATAATTGCAACTTGGTCCCCATTAATCTCTGTCCATGTTAAATCTTCTGCTGAAAATTCAATCATATCCTCTGGGTCTTCAACTTCCAACTCATTAATCCTCTCCCACTTCTTCATTCTTCAAATACCGATAAAAATTGCATCGAAAATAATTTGGTTTGAGTAGATATTATGGTCTTGATTAATGCATATCACTAAGAATAGCAATCACATTTTTAGGTAACTATTTTATACTTTTCAGGTAAACCACTTTGGTAAAGGTAATATTTGGCTCATTAATCAACTTATAGATTTCATACAAATTTAGACTAACCATGTATGACAAGAGGTGGTGTCACCATGTTGGTCTCATGGTACAACTTGTGATGAGTGGTTGAGGTGGAAGGGGTCGAAGGGAAATTCCTAACATGAAAATCTCATAAAATCAAGGATGTGCCCAACATTGAGACATGAGATGGTGTGCTAATAGAGGCCCTTCAAAGACGGTTCGAAGGGAGAGATATAACACCTCTCTCAAAGGAGGAAGGTTTTGTAAACTCCTAGATTGATGGTTTGGGTCAAAACTAATGTAGGAATGTCATACCACTTTGAGTTTGATCAAGAAAGAACTAAGTTTACTAAAGGGAGCAAGACTCAATGCATTCTCCATAGTAAAAGTGGGCATTTTGAACAAAGTTGATTTAGAAAATTTAGAGGCTACATCCATATGAGGGAAAAGGTGATTTTGATGCCTCCCCTCAAATAACCTACAAGGAAACCTAACTTTACCCTTTTCCCCAAGAACTTAAGAATCACTAGTCAATGGATCAACCATAAGTTGACGAGAATATTTATACCAGACTTCTAAGACTCTAGGTATACCAGAACAATCCTTAAGAAGGTGATCACCCTTATAAAGCTTGCAAAGGTATTTGGGCATGTGTTGTATGTTGGAGGGTTCCTCAACATTGCCAACACTCACAACCATGGCTGGTTTGTTAAACCCTTTCTTATGTTGCTTCTTCTACTTCTTCCCTATGTTATTCTTCTTAGCCTCCTAGTTACCAGCATCAAGACTTTCCCCAAGGGAAGAAGAAGAAAGGGTAGAAGACATGACAAAGGAAGAACTAATTTATTCATAGTAATGTTTTATACAAGATTAATCAACATCCTACTCACTTGGCCCTTCTTCTCCTAATGGTGTATTTTATTGATTTTATTAAAAGTATAAATATGAACATTCATGTCATATTTTATTAAGTTTTTTAAAAGTATAAATATGAACATTCATTAAGTATAAATGAACTTTCAATTAATCATATAGGATCTGTAATAACCCCTATATCACCCCCCACCCCACTCTATAACATGCTAATTAGTAAGTTAAGAAAATTAGTAGAGTTTTTAGAATTTTAATTGAATAATCAATAATTATTAGTGGTAGGAATTTAATTTTTGTGGAATGTTGTAGAATATTTATGTTTTTTTTTGTCTTTTTTATTAAATTGATCAATTTAAAAAAATTCCATACAACCAAGTATCATATAAAACAAGTTATGGTGTTTGGTCATGTTGTATTGATAAGCCTTCATATCATATGAAAGCTTATTTACATTAGAAAATCTCCATGGTAAAGTGAGTGCAAATCCTCCTAATTAAAAATCTAGATACATGTTTTTATAAATGTATAGATGTTTAATTTATGTATTACTTGTTTTTATAATTAATAATAATAATATAATTTAAAATATAATTATAGATTAGTTAAGTTTTATGTTTTTTTAAATCTTAATAAAATGAGATATACTAAAGTAGTGTCTATTGTTATTGATTATGAATTGATATCTATTATTTACTTGTCATCTAATTTATATGGTTGCAGTAGTTTCATTGATCTTTTCTAATCAAACATATTGTTTTTCAAAAACACAAGCTTTGGAAGTAAATTTTTTTACTTTGATATATATTGAGAAATGCACGTCTCCTTGAAAATTGATATCTACCAATATTTATTAGCCATCTCATTTTTATAACTGCACTAGTTTTATTATTTTGAATTTTTCTAACAGAACATAAACTTTGCGGCCAGTTGTAAGAATTAGAATCCTACTTTTGTGAGTACATTTGATGAACTCGATAGTTTATTTATTTATTCAATATGTGTGTGCTTTTATTAAAATGTGTTAGTTTTATTTCTTTCTTCACTTATAAATAAATGTTAAGAACATTGATTTGGCTCCTAAGACATAAAACTTAATAAACCATAACCAGTTCTATATCATTTGGTAACAAATTTCAAAATCTCAATGACAAATATGTGAATTATTTCCATTTTAGTATAACAAAATTTCCATTTAGATATTAACAAAAGTATTTTGGGAAATCAAATCCTCTGCCCTAGCGGAACATGCCGAGAAGACGATGCATCATGTATGTATCGAAGAGCCTCAAGTCATCGCTAGAGTTGCTCAGTTTCACCATCGCAAATTTAGGGAGGCCCTGGAGATTGAAAAAAGGCCGAATAATCTTAATAGGGATGATGGCTGGAAGATCAGCAGCTGTTGGGTCCCAGCCCTGTCTTCCTATCCTCTGCGGTCCCTTCTTGGTTAGGTCTCTGTGTTTCTTGGTTTTCCCTTTGGTTTGTTGTTTAATTTTTTGCTTTCCCTTGATTCGATTTGTTCTTCTTTTAATTTTCGTCCTTTGGGTTTAATCCCCTCTATTTTCCCTATATTTTTGGGGATTATTTAATGTTTCCTTATGAATATTTAGCTTAATATATGTTATTTATTGGTAAGCATATGATTTGATAGTAATTTAGCTTAATTTAACAAGCTATCGCTTTGTTTAATGAATGGATTAAAATAGGCTTTTGCGTAACTATTCAATTTAATTTTCCTTTTATTCATTTAATTGATTTGTATTGAATTCTAAGTTAATTTAAACTAACCTTAATAAATAAAGTAAGATATAAAAAATTTTAAAAAATTTTAAAATATGTATATTACTTTAATGTTATTGAAAAATACTATTAATACATTTACATGGACATATTTATTATAATAGGTTATAATTAAAATATATCTCTCCCTCATCTCCTCTATATAATATATAAAATTGAACATTAAATAAAATATTACTAGAAGGTTAAGGACTGTAAAAAGATTAATATATATATGTATCTTATATAGTCAGATGGGTTTATTCATATTTATATAATATTTTAAATAATTAATGGTAACTAACCAGGGATATATTTTACTTCTATATTTTTCTAATAATTTATAAAAATAATTTAATTACTTAAACATTAAATATAACATTATATTGGGTATTGGAAAATATTAATAATATATATTTTGAATAAAAAATTGATATCTAACCCGGTTCTGGTTTATTTTTACCCAGCTGCGTATATATAGTAATAATTATATAGAATATTATATTATTTTAGTTAAAGGAGGTTTGACTGGGGTTCGTATGTTGAAAAATAGCCGTTAGTCTTTTTAGCCGTTGGAGTCTCTGCTTAGACTATTTAACATGCTATCTAGATCTGCTTCTTCAACTTGTCCTGACGATGAACCACACTAGTTGGTTCGAAACGCGTCGACAAATGATCAATTATGTGATTTTGCCAAAAAATTTCTAAAGTGTTTTTCATTGTTTAATTTTTATTTTTATTTTATTTTATGTTTCATTATTTTTTTAAATTATTTTTTGGGGTCATGAAAATATTTTACGCCATTATTTCGAAATGTTAAAATTTTACTTTTGGAAAAAAAAAATTGTTCTTCCATAATTAACACTATTTGTTTTGAGGGTGTTTTTTGGATAATTTTTGTGCAAAAAAATGGTTTTCACTGCCATTTTTAAAAAACATGTTGAAAATTTACCCAAGAAAAAAAAAAGGTGTTATTCCAGCATCAACACTTTTCGTTTTTAGCATTGTTTTTTATGTTTGTTTGGAGTTTTTTGGCCAGAGTTCTGGTTTTGAGTTTATAGTTCCCGTTTCAAAGTTCACATTGTTCCAACCAAAGCTTAAACCAAACAAGCAACCCTCAACACCATGGCTATCTAGGAAATGGAAAGGCAAGGTTGAAACCATTGTCAATCCAAATAAATCCCATTCCAATGGAGACAAACATAAACAATAACCAATGCATGCACCATGCATTCAAATACCAACATGCTAAATATATCATGCACACTATTACATGCAATCCATAGCTAATTTATGTCCATACTTGCAACTATGCAAGATTCCTCTTGCCCTCCCTTTCTTTCCTTGCTTTCTTATCCAAGTGCTTGTTCTCTCTCCTTTTCTACACCTAATCAAAAGATAGGCAAAGCCTGTCAACTGTTCCTCTAGTGCCTTTTTATCATTGATGTCTAGTCTCTTCCTTTCCTTTTCCTTTTTCTTTCATTTTCCTTCATTTTCTCTATAATTTCCCTTGCATGCATATTTGTGTCTCTTCATCTCTCCTTTATCCTATTTTTCTTTATTCCTCATATTAAATTCCATTTATTACCTCTTTTCCTTTGCCAATTTCCATACCCATTATTAAACCGCAAGTGATGCCCACTATAATGTTTACCCACTATTTAGCTTGGAATACATTTCCCATAAACTTGGTTTTGTTTTATTTACATGGAAAATCAAACAAGGGCTGTTACAAACCCATCCCTCTTGGGGGAACACCGCACTCAATGTTTGATGACACTTATGACCAATAAAACATACTACCCATGGAGATTTATAACACGGCTCGATGTTGTATTTACAATGACAAACTATTGAAAAGATGACAAACATATTACCTATGGAGCATTATAAACCCAACTCGATGCAATATTTACATTAAAAACACATATACTTATGCACATTTGTTTCAACTATCAAATAATCATATTGTCTATGGAGATTTATAAACACAACTCAATATAATATCTAGAATAGCATACACATACATACATATGCACATTTTCTTTAACTAGAAAATAAAAGTATATGATGCCTGCATCAACAAAAAGGGAATCCAAAGGCTCACATCTCCACCCTCAAAGCAATACCAGGATTCACCTCCTACCGAGGAAGTCCAAAACCCACTACCAAAATCAAAACCTACATATAATGTCCAACACTACAATGCTTGCACTGTTTGTTCTCTTAGTGAACAGTTTATGACTCATTGTTCCATGGAACACACCCAATGTGCTTCAAATTCCATTTGGCAATGATAATAACTAAAATAAAATATTCCCCGAACTTCCCTTTTCTACTTCCTAGTCCCTCGAGAAATCTGGTCACCCCTTCCATGTAGTCGCTCACCTTTAAGTTCCCCAACATCACTTTCTCAGGTGATATATCCCTTGGCAAGGTTTCCTTGCATTGGAAGCTCAAAGAACAAGGCATATCCTTGCCTCAAAACCATCATATCGGTCATAGCCTGCTCATGGAAATCAATGGACACTATTAGGTACCAATGTCCCACAATGAGCCTACTCCTGAAGTGCTTTACAAACATATTGTTGCATGTTCCAATTCCTTTTGCTACTGCTAATAACACTCTTGCAATCAGTTCTAACCTCCCAAATTGGACATTTTCCATGCTTTCTTGTACCATGCACATAATTTCCATTAGACTCAAAAGGAATTGTAATAGATTCAAATCATACATCATTAGTAACTCATTAATGAGGTGACATATACAACTCTATTTACTTCTTGTCACAACAAGTTGAATTAATTGTTTGATAAAAGCATCATATATAAACATATTACATTTAGTTAGCACAACACTCAACCATCATAAATTAAAATCATAGTTTATATGCATGATTAAAAATTGAAATAAAACATTGGTACTTATCTTTCAAATCGTTCTTTTCTTCTGTCATTGTACTTTTTATTTTTTATACACGCACTAAAACTGTTTCTGAACTTGGAATACACCTAGTTCCTTGTCTTTTTTGTAACCACATACACACACCAAATCGGTTTCCAAACCTGACAAACACCTAATTCCTTCTCTTCCATGTGTAGTATCAACAACAAGGGAATCTAGAGACTATACCACCTCTACCCTCGATATTAACAACTCAAGATTGATCTCTTCCCAAGCTATCGAGGGCTCCTAGGGATACCATCTCAACCCAAAACCTCCATAGAACCCAAGTTGTTATAGGGCTCCAACCCACAACCTCTAGGGAACTGAAGCTATTGCAGGGCTTCATCACATAGCCTCCAGGTATCTTGAGAAGCAATCCCCAACACGTACACATACACACTATGTACATCACAACACATACACTTGCACGTGGTGTATAACACAACACATACACCTAAGCATTGTGTATAACACAATACATAGACCTACACATGGTGTACAACACAACACATATATGTACACGTAGTACAACAAAACAAATATACATGTCATGATACAATGACTACACAATACTCGTGACACAATACCGCATGTACACAACACAACATGTGCAACATATAGACAACAATAGTGATTCACATCCAAAGACCATACCATCTCTGCCAGGAAACCTTGCCTCTCAATTTTTTCCCACACCTTAGTGCATGCATTCAAAACACAAGTCTCAGGTATGTGGCTCTTTCCACTATCCATGCTTGTCCCAACATGTCGCAAATCACACTATTTTCATTCCACTGGTATATCCTTCAACATTGTCTGTCCATAACATAAACATAGGCATATTTATAAACACATAAGATCAAAATCATATCCACATGATACAAAACTCATATATCTTCCAAGGCTACTCATCTACTTGATTCCACATAAAACCAAGAATATTTTCATGCCATTCACCTTCATAAAGCAATCATTCTTCCACAATAATGATTTGTGATGACCCTGTCAGACCATGGAATTCGTATATATATTATATATATATATATATATATATATATATATATATATATAATATATATATATATAGGTAAACATTAGCATAATCATGATCACAACATAATTACCAATGTTCATAAGGTTAAGGTTAAGATAGATTTCGTCACTTGTGCAACACATGTACAACATTGATAACACTAGTTCCCAACTTAGCCAAGGTATCCGATACCTTAATTCCATTTACTTTACCTTTCCTGATTGCCTTTCTCATGGCTATCCTTCCATTGTCAATTTGTCCCAATGGACCTAACCAACCCAACCAACTATCATATTCTTGCCTTCAACTACCCTTTACTCATGCACTGGGCTTCATCTAAGTCTTGTGATATATGTTGGGTTTCATTTATCTCTCCCAGAGCTCCATTAACTTTCCTCTTTCCCTACCAATTCCCAAGACCCTTAGAAAGTAAATGGGAATAACAAAAGGAAAGATAAAGAAAACAAGGAAAAACAACAACAATACAACACCACGAACAAAGTGGCATGGCCATGTACCAAATATAATAAAACTCCAAACCAAGCACAAACAAATAAAAAAAACTTAAAAAAAAAACCATGATTAAATAGACATGGTTCCTAGTTCTTCTAAGGGAAAACTCAACCCAAGCCTTCCTCAAGATCCATGGCAGTCTCTTTTTCCATGCAATTCCCTATATCATATTGCCATAAACACACCACTGTCAGTCCATAAATAAACATAAAAATATACCAGTTACCTTGCCTTACTATGCTTAGTACGTTTCCTTGCAACTAAACACCTACACATATCATCTCTCAATGGGTTCCAATTCCTTTGACAAATCCAACTATAAATACAAACCACCTATTATGGTTGCATTTGATCAATCATCTTCCATGTAGCTCCCTCGACCTAGAGTGCCTCCACTACAATTTAACTTTATTTATTCCTCAGTCATGAAGCATGAGCTTATTCTGTTGTAGGATGCATTAAGGATTTGCTTGGAACTCTCCCCCTAGTTCCAATTCCACCTCAATGATGAATACCTAGTGACCTTCCTACCTATTATCCACTGCTGCATAGATTGGAGGAATTCTATGACCTACAGCCCAAACTCTCTACACCTCCTGCATTTTGTAGATCTGAGTTCTACCATGCATCCACTGCGCCACTCTCATACAAAGGGAAATCCTTCCCAGTATGATATATACTATAGGTTCAACACTGCAATGTGTCTATGCCATTGTATTTATTTTACTGCTCCACAAGCTAAAACCCATGTCCCCTCTTAGATGCATTGAAATTCTTATGAGGTGGCATATTTTCTTTGTCACCTACTAATTAGGTGCCAAAATTACGTTCAAAAATCAAAATTGTCAGAATGGCGTGGAACCTAAATGACTGCGTAGTGCTCATCATCATGAATCAGTCGCAACTCATTTTGCATTAAATAGACACTATATGCTCCCAGAAATGCAATCTGTTCACTTTGGTAAACAAGGAAATTTTTGAAAAAAATGGGACAACCCAGTTAGTAGTATGTACTGCTCACTAGGACGCCCAGTTGGCACTAAATATGCAGCTGAGGTGGCACCATAATATCTTCAATGAATGGGGAAGTGCCAAGTGGCAGGCTGCCCTTGGCCCCTCATTTCGCAGATCGCAGAAGGAAGAGGTCTGCCATTAAGGAAATCAACCCCCAACAATACCGGGTTGCGATTTACGATATCACAATCGCAAGTTGGAGACAGGGTTGACAGTAAATAATTGGCTCCAGAGTGAAGCCGAAGTGTGACACAATAAATCTAATGACACATCACATGGATTAAGTCTATTTCGATAATCAACCCTGGTAGAGTCAAGTTGCGATTATGATATCGCAATTCCATATCGCACAACACAACGGTCCGTTATGGAGAATCAACTCTACTCCGGTCGATTACGATTTGCGATGGAACCATCAGTGCCGATATTTTATGGCCGCCACATGTCCTCCTAATGGTCAGCTAAAATATTGGTTGGCAAGTTAGGTTAGAGGCTAGACTCAATCCTACAACCTCTCATTTCACAGTGCTAAGGCCTACCGTTGTGCCCGCATGGTTGTTCTTAACTATCAATGCAAGTGGATTTGTATTATTATGAACTGACCACCAAGTTGGGGGGGATACTGCTAGCGTAATTGGCAGTAGCCCTCCCATGTGACCTCCTCGGTCGCAGTTCACAGCAGTTATGTTACCGCCACAAGCTGAAATTGTCGCCTTAACCATTGAACCTAACCATCTTGCATATGACCACTCAGCCTTAACCGAAAGATAGATGGGTTCATTCATGAGGAAATTGATGGGACCACCAATTTCAGCAGAACTTCCATAATTAACCCTAAATAATGAATTTAACTGGAAGTTAGCCAAATTTGGATGAGGAAATTGTGGAAAGACTGGAAAAAGTCATAACTAAGGTAGTTTTCGACCAAATGAGGAGAAAAAAGAGGCTAGGGTACCATTTTTTAGTATTCTAGACTCATTGGAGCAGGTTTCAGAAGCATTTGAGCATTCTAAACACATTTGTTTTTACACTTTTTGAGCATAATAGAGAGGCCCAAGCCATTGGAAGCTAGACCAAGGAGACGTAGCCCATTAGGGGTGAACTCCTTTATCATGTTCCTATTGTAATTTGCTTTTGATGATGTTCTATACATGTTTATTTTGTTGTTCAGTCTTTTATTTATGTTAAATTACTCATAAAGTTAACATAAAAACTCATCATTTCACTTGCGAAAATTCATGAATCCTTAAGCATAATGAAAGCATTTTGTTTCTAATCTTAGGAGTATCTTAGCACAACAATCTAATATTCTAAATCATATCATTTTAGTATCAGAGATCTAGGTTTACTTTATGAAAGAAGGATTTAACTATTTGTAAGTTTATGTCATGCTTGCAAGATTAAAACTCAAAAGAGGAGAAGGGAAACTGGTTGGAAGCCTTGAAGTTGGGTTAAGGGGAAGGAGAGAAAGGTTGCCACAATCTCCAACACTAGTTCGACCTAGAGTTGTAGTTCAGACTCAAGAGATCATGTATCATGAAGGAGAACCTAGGAACATGGAAAAAGATGAGAATACCTTTAGAGAGGCTTTCTTTGATATGAGAGAGATAGTGAAGGTCCTTTATGAAGAGAGGAGTACCAGGTTGCAAGGGGAAAGCTCCAAACCTCCCAAAGGCGAAGGCTCTTCAGGAGGAGGTAATGGAAAAGGAGGTAATGAAAATGGAGACAAACCTCCACCCTCTCCACCATCTTCTTCATCTTCTTATTCACAAGCATCTTCACCCTCTTCCACTAACACAACCCTTACTCATACTCATCATCATACTTCAAAAGGAACTAGTAAATCATCTTTTTTAAAACTTGATGTTAAATTTGAGCTACCCATGCATAATGGTGAAGTGAATGTAGAGAAGCTTGATAATTGGATCCATCAGTTGGAGATCTATTGCAGGATTCAAAACCTTCAAGAGGATGACATAAAGATTCATTTAGCTTCCTTGAGAATGGAGGGTGGAACACTACTATGGTGGGAATCAAAGACCCAAGAGGAGATTAAAAAACATGGTAAGACATCAATTTCATGGAATGATTTCATTGTTGCAATCAAAATAAAATTCATCCCTCTCGCTTGTATGCAGAAAACCATCATGAATTGGCAGAACTTTAGACAACTTAAAGGTCAAAATGTGAAATATTACACCCAAGAATTTAGAAAAGGGTCTTTGATGTTAGGTGTAGATTTGCAATCACATGACACATTGTTGAAGTACATAAGGGGTTTACAAAGTTACCTTAGGCATACTATCTTAATGTTTAATCCCAATAATCTAGATGATGTGTGTGTGTAAGCCACCCATCTTGAGGAAAGAGGGAAAAATACTACAAAAGAAGGTAGTAAGAAACCATTTAAGGGTAAAGAGAAAGAAAATGGTTTCAAGGGAAATAAAAATGCATAAATTAAAAAGGAAAGAGAGAAAACAATATGTAAACATTGTTCCAGAGTGGGTCACGATGAAGCTCGTTGTTGGAAGCTTCATCTCGAAATGAAACCAAAGAAATTCAACAACAAAGGAAAATAAAAGACAATTGTTGTCATTCAAGAGGATTTGGGATCCGATTCGGGTGATGAAATTAAAATTACATCCATGGGTATAAAAAGAAAAGAATCCATTGCTAGCACTAATATATCAAATAGTCACACTAATTGTTGGGCCTCAAAATAGTCCTTATTTTCACTCCATTATTCACCAATATCTTCACATTATACCTTCATGTCACCTCCATTCCACCTCCACATCATTACATTTACCTCATTATTGGGTCATAACTATGCTTTTCCAAA
>APFE030722278.1:248128-273407 GCA_000404065.3 Pinus taeda | reverse complement strand
TAGATCTTATTTTATTTAATTGCTTAGATGTTTGATGTTTGAGGATTTGATTGATGAATGAGTTTTCAATTAGAGTCTTATCAACATATGAGAGGACAACCAAGAGTCTAAGTTAGGCTCTCTCTCTCTCTATTTGATTTGTATAATAATTGGAATTCATCTTCCTGCTTTTATGCTTCAAGTTATTTCATTTAGTTTACGCTTATGGATGAATCTTAGTTTAGTTTGGATTAGTACATGAGAGGACAATCAAGAGACTAAGTTAGTCTTTCTCTCTTTGAATCTGAACAACAATTAAAATTCATTCTCTTGTTTGCATTTCAAGTTTCTAGCTTTATGATTTCTCTATGATACTGTAAGGAAGGACAACTAGGATCTCCTTAGTTAGGGGCCTCTTCCCTTGCATATTATATTGAACCGTAAATAATTTCACTAGACATAGGGTTAGTTGCCTACTCCTGCATATATATTGCTGGCATCATCACAAGCTTACGAGTTTCCCTGGTCGATAATTAATGCAGCAATCTAAGCCCAATAAATTTCCCAACACTAATACTCCAAATGAAGAAACAAGGATTGAATTATTTCATGTGAGGGTAATCTCAAAACATACAAAAATTGACACACTTTTTGATAGTTGGTCTCAATCCAACTTGACATCTAATGGTTTCGTCAAAAAAACTTACTCTTGAAACCCTTTTACATCCCAAGTCATATCCATTGGGTTGGATATGCAATGACACAAACTTATAGGTTACAAAAAAACATATTCTTTGGTTAGCAATCACAACAAACTTCATTGACGAAGTTGAATTAGATGTTGTACTACTTGATATATCATGAATTGTTTTGGGTAGTCCTTACCTTTATGATATGAAATAAATATTCTATCATCATAAAAACAAGTAACACTTGTTCAAGGATGGTGTGGAGTATATTGTACGAGCTCATCGCAAGAAACTAAATATTTCATTAGTTAATGCACAAAAAATGAAAAGACTAGTGAATTCAAGCAATAATTTAGTGCTTCTTATGATCAAATTCCATTGTTGCTATTGATTATGAAGTGTTTGATGGTTGTAATTCAAAATTGAAAACTGATTTCGTTGATGTAGTTAACCATGATGATGAGCTGTTTCAGAAAGCAAAAGGATTTCCTTCAAAGAGGAGAATCCAACATGAAATATAATTGCAATAAAAGTGTCTTTTTCCTAACATTGACATGCATAGGATGTTAAGAATGGAAATTGGAGAAATAACAAAACGAATCCAAGGATTGTTAAATAAAAGGATCATTCGACCTTCTCCTTTACCATGTGGTGCACCCCTTGTTTTGATGTCCAATAAAAATGGTAATCATTTCATTGAATGGGATTCAATAAGTGGTTTTCATCAAAGTAGATTTGTTGAAGGAGACATATGAAAGACAACATTCAAAACCAAGGTTTGTTTGAATGGAATTTTATGATTTTTGGTCTTTTCCATGCTCCTACTACTTTCATGCATATGAAGCAAGATGTACTGCAACCATTTCTAGATATGATAGTCTACTTGGATGACATTTTCATTTTTAGAAAATTTCATTATGAACATGTCACATGTGAGAAAAAAATGCTTGATGTCATATGTCAAGAACATTTTTTTTTTGAAGATGTCAAAGTATATGTTGGATAAAACTTCTGTGATGTACTTGGGCCATGATATTAGAGAAGATGACATGAAGTTATACTTCTCCAAGGTTGATGCCATTATGGATTGGTCAATGCTCAAGATATTCATTTGGATAAGAGGTTTTTTGGGAGCAACCCAATGGTTGAGGAAATAATTTTTTAATTTGTCTTCTATTGTAGCTCATTTGCATTCTTTGGCAGTGGTGCAAAAAGTCTTCTAGTGGGGTGTAAACAACAAGAGGCATTTGATGCTTTAAGACAAAATATTAGTCCAGCCTTTATACTTGTTCTTATAAAATTGAAAAATTCATTTGAGTTTCAGGTTGATGTATGTGACTATGCCACGGGCGCAATATTTATGCAATATGCTAAGCCCATTTCATTTCATTTAGAAATTTTCAGTGGTGCAGTGTTTAATTTGTAGTGATAAGGGTGTTATAGGTCTATTTGGGCACATCACTCCTAACTTTTAGATCAATACAATTAGGTCTCATCAAACCTTAATTCAGTTATTACATGCCCTAGACAAGTCATCAAATTGAATGCTTCCATCCATCAAAGTTTCCTAGCTTGAGATCTTACTGAGATGCCTCCTTGGGACACCAATGTAGCCTTGGTCAGGGGTAACTGTGCTACAATGCAGGTAGGCCCATTTAGGCCTACACTATAGTGCACTTAGGCCCTCTTTGACCTACGCTAGGCGAGAATGAGCGAAATTCACATTGGATTTTGGGAATATTCTCTAATTCTAGAGCAATCTAGAAGGATGCCCAACTCTTATCTCATCCTTTGAGGTCGACTTTGGATAGGCTATGGATCAATTAAACTCCTATCCTCTCATCCCTTGCTCCATGGAAACTACAATTTTCGAAGGTCATTCAATACCCTTATTTATGACAGAACCACCTCCATTTCCATATAAATTGAGCACTCATCATAGTGATCAAGGGGCTAGAACCTGAATATTGTGGAGAAATTCTATTGGTTTGAGATTTGAGTTCATGTCAAGCAATGTTATGCTGTTGAATTGGTGTGCTTTTGATGTGGCGAGGGTTGGAATGAAGCTGGAGGAGTGACATAGGATCGAACTATATTGGGTGAAACTCTTTATTCTACATTAATAAAGTGTTTATTCCCTTTCTCATATTCTTGTTCATATCTATGATTATTATGTGTTTCAATGTCTTTGATTCCATTGGTTTATAGTAGATATATCACGTATGCTTTGATTATTTGTTGTTTATGTTTCTATTGACACAGCTACCAATTGAGCGGATTTAGTTCAAGTGGGAGCGACGAGAGAAATTCAAAGGGGATCAAGGAAGCAAAAGACTACAAGTAAGTTCCTTCATCTCATCTATATACTATAGGAAAAGGTTAAACTACTTTCTTTCTCTCATTCTAGGTGTAGCTACCCACCTAGGGAAAAGGTGTTTATCCGTAGATGAAAATTCCACTGGGGAACGACTGTCGTTCCTGATAGTTTATCCTCATCATATTACACCCTAGTAGACTTTGGTTGATTTAATCGATCTTATTTCAATCATTTTGAAGTGTTTTTGGTCAAACAGTGTGCTTGAATGTCTCTTGATTTGACTCTCTCGCACCAGCACAATGTTGGTCTTGACACAGTGCATTGTTGTTGGGCATGGAATCCCCCCAAGGAATGTTTTTGGGCTCAAAGCCCATGTTTTGACTGAATGTTGTTGTAAAGCCCCGTGAATTGCAGGCACTGAAGTATGTTAGAGTCATAGGGTTGTCCGCCCTAGTCTTGTAATGTAATGTCGGCCTACCGATGGTCCACAGACCATGGGATTGTCTAAGTGTAAAGAAGATGAATGGAGAAAGTAGAAGTGAAGAGAAATATTCTAAGTGTCTAAGTGTGTCTTGGGTTGTAGAGTAGGAGAAGGCTCTGCAGCTGAGTGCGTAGAGGCCTAGTAGTCCGCAAATGAGTGCGCAGACCCCTACAGTTGAGTGCGCAGGGCGAAGCCGAGTCTGTAACCAAAGGAAGATAATAATAAAGAGAAGTTTTATCTTAATTCCATGTATCTGTTCTTGGGTTATTACCTGTTTGATATGAATTGCAATTATACTATTTATTTACTGTGTGCACTTGTATGAATGATTTATATTGCTAAGTATACTTTATGCATGCAAATAAGCTAAGTTAATCAAATAACAGTGGAATACTAGTAAGGACTTGGGTAATAACAACATTCAACCCCCGAGTAGGACTTCGCGAAGGTAGCACCTCAGGCTGCGAGGTACGGGTAAGTGCACGTAGTGACGTGTGCACAAGATCAAACTGCGAACCATTTGAAATCATCAGACATCTCCAGGGTGCAGAAACCTCGTTCTAGCACCCTCCCATACTACCTCAAGTGAGATCTCAGTCTGTGCTCTATAGAATGTGGCCGAAAGGGCCAGTAGTACCAAGATTTGTTTCACTAAATCACCTCTGAACCTGGGTTAGGCCCCAACAAGCCAAAAAATGGTTCCGTTTCCGGGACCGAGATCTGCATAAGAGATGTTTGATCTCGTGTCACTGGAATCTGACAAAGAAAGAAATTGAAGGGTGGTTGGAAAGAAGAATTCACGAGTTCGCAGTGCAACAAAACAAGAATCCAAGAGTATCAAAGGAACAATGGTTAGAGTGCTACCTGTATAAGGAAATCCAAGAAATTTTCTTTGCATTGTTCCCCTCTAAGTTGTATGAGTGGATCGCAAAGTAACAGACAGTCAGGGAAGGTGTAGGCTTAACAAACCTATTGTGTGGACTGCAGAGTTGGTGCACAAATTAAAAGCATCAAAAGATAAGATCATGTGTGCTATGGACCATTGGATTGACTGAATTATAGGAGGGTTTATCACCGAGTTCATGGTAGACCTTCAGTCAGCTACATCAAGGCGGAACGACACTTCCTCAAAGGACCACAGGGTAAGTACGTTAAATCTTTGAACACTTGGATTAATATGCTATTGTATGAAAAGCGGGTTATTTGAATCAATTGATGTATGGGGCTATGCAAAGAGGGAGGATCTATAGAAATGAAGGTAGCACAGAGATAGAAACGAGCCCCTTAATTTCACCTCGACGAGAAAGCAAGGAAGAGCTCGCAAAAGTTTCACAAAGAAGCACGATCAACATGATAAGGCAACAATTTCCTGTGCATACCACCCGCACCTATACCACCACCAGTTTCACAATCTTCACCTCCATCTCTGCCCACACCACCTCCACCACCACCACAGTTCAATATGGCAAGCACAATAAATTTGCCGGTATTGAAAGGAGTAGGGAACGAAGATCCGAACCAATTTTGGTTCGTGGTAAATGTTGTATGGGAAGCACAAGGAGTCACGAATGATAATATCAAGAAGGCAACACTGGTTAATGGCTTGTAGGATTGCACACTGATGTGGTACATCAAGCATTCCAATGACCATCCAAGTGCAAGGATTGTGGATATCCAAGCTATGCTAAACAAGGAATTTAGCAGACCAAAATCAGACATAGTTAATTATCAGGTTTAAGGAGATCGTGATGCTTCCAGGTGAGACCCCCTAGGAGCTATATCAGAGGCTGAAGGATATGATTCATGAAGCCAATATGACCTTAACAAATGGGAAGCACCGTGCATGATTCGTAACATCACTAACACCACATCTAAGGATACCGCTGTCACAGCAGAAGCTATCCACTCAGGCCGAAGATTTGGAGATTGTAATGAGACTGCATGAGACCCCAATACAAGATCCTAGCCTGGGAGTCCAACAGATCCACACGCAATTGAAAAACCTGTGTGTAGAGATGCATCGTTTGAAACAGGATAGGACAACTCTCCTAGAGGCGCACGAGGAGGTATGGTGCATAAAGTGCAAAGGCCAGGGACATGATAAGGACCATTGTCCAGTCTTCGCGTACTACTTGGTGGGAGGAGGGCAAATGCCATTGAGACCAGAGGCACAAGCAGGACTGAGAGTGGTGCTTGCATTATAGTGCGTGATTTGTCAGATAGGAGGGAAGCATGCTACAGATAACTACCACCTATTAAATAAGTATACATAGACATCCCAATAGTTGTTCTATAATTTCTACAGGTCAGTAGGCCATGATGAGTGCACCTTTAGAAGTTACAAACTGATGATGGATTAGACTCCTGCCTACAAATTTCAGACCGAAACATGAGCCCTTGATCAAAATGTAGGGATGGTGCGCATAGGATTTCAGGGGCGCGGACGAGGTTGAGGCAGAATGGGACTAGGAAGGGATTGTGGACAGCTGATTTGTTACAATTACGGAGGGCCAGGGCATTACACCCACAATTGTACAAATCCGAAAAGAGCATCATGTTTATATTGTACCTAGTTTGATCATGAAATGGAAGACTACCCCACACTGATAGCTAGGTTGCGCGATAAAGGAACACTCCAGCCTCCCTCGACTCAAAACCTGCAAATGATGAGGTCTGAGCAACGCGAGGAGGACTTTAATGTAAAAACCATGCTCCGAAGCAGTATCACGACAAGAGATGACAAGGGAAAGTAGCCCGAAGAAAGTGCCTGGGTTTGCAAGGTTCCAACAAAGGAACCAAAGTTCGATTTGGAGCACGCGAAGGAGACATTCATGGAAGTTAAGAAGAGCTTCACAGAGGCATCCACTTTATGTAGTTGAGACAAAATAGAACCAAATCTGGACCCATTAATGCTCACTACCTTTCTGGAGACATGCATGAAGCTGCTATGGGACAACAAAGTAGTGAATGGGCTGCAAGAACTCATTACTAGATGTGCTGGAACAGGGGAACCATGCGTAGTCCGGAAGCTCGGGAAACACACAACGCGAACAGGAAGGGAGATGAGATTGAATGCACAAATCGGAGAATATGAAATAGATCAAGTGATTTTGGATCTAGGATCAGACGTGAACATCTTACCAAAGTAGACATGAGAGTGCATGGGCTAGCCAGCATTACAATGGTCTCCTATTCAATTGTGAATAGCAAACCAATAAAAGATCCTACTAGTGGGAAGATGGTAGGGAATAATAGTAGATATCAAAGGTGCAAGCACGCTTGAAGCTTTCGAAGTGATATAGATTGTGGATGATAGCAATCCCTATCCTGGGCTACTAGGAATAGATTGGGCCACTCATATGAAGGGAGTGATAAATCTAAAGAAGCGCAAAATGATTTTTGAGAAAAAGTCAATGCGTGTAGTGGTTCCTTTACACCCTCTGGAAAGATTGCGCTACACAAAGCCAATGCGCGATGATGAGAGCGATGATGATGTAGACTGTATCTACAAGATAACTGCTTGGGAACAGGATTGTGTGAATCCTATAGCCAATGACAGGATTTCGTGGGAGTGCGAAAGCTCCTACACATCAAATTCGAACAAGGAAATAGAATGATGACAGAACCAGTTACACAAGGTAACCACGCTCAATTGCAACATGATGGTTAGATCACTACGCTGCGTGACCACAAAAGTAAGGGATCTTCCTATGTATGATGGGTTGATAGCAGCAGATGATTTCCTGAACAAATTTGAAAGAGAGGCATTAGAACAGCAATGGTTTGATGCTCTGAAGTGGGTACTGTGTGCTATGCCAACAAGGTGGTGGGGTACGCACCAGCGGAATTTTGAGGACTGGAGGGGATGCATAAAGATGATGCTCATGTGGTTTGTAAAGCCTCAGATGCAGATAAAAGACAGGTATAATGGATGAAACAGCCTGCACACTGACCTCTCTAGATGGGTACAGGCGTGTGGTATGCAACCTACATGAATGCACACCGTCCTCATGATAGGAAATGGGACCAACAAGCCTGAGCGAGCAAGTTGAGGTCGCGAATGAAGAAGTATGATAAGACCAAGCATGCCAAATATTATCTACGAGGAAGCCTTTGACAAGGTGTGTGAAGTGTTGAACATAGTCCACCATGTGAAACGCATTGACTGGGACTTACACGTACCAGCGGTTCTATGGGCTTATAGGACCATGTGCAAAACCCTGACCATGCAAGCACTCTCGAAGTTGAAGTATGAAGTAGGGGCTGTAATCCTATGGAGCATGTGAAGCCTAGTCTGCGCATTCCTGCACCCATAGATATGACAGTCTGAGAAGCCCAGAATGAAGGGATCACACAGTCATGAGAAACAGAACACATAGGACTTGAGGAAGAAATCTGACAAGGAAGCTTTAAACTCTGCAAACTTGAAAAAGAAAGGGTATGATTAAGGAAGAAAAGTGTTATGATGAATGCGAAGGTCAAGAAGCAAGAGGACAAGATAACGTAAGCATTTTTCATCGAAGAACCTAGGATGGTAAGGCAACGTGCATACGATCATACTAACAAGTTTGAGCACTATCACCATGAGTTGGTTAGTCTGTTTCCTTGGCTTTGACCACATATCACCAAATGAAGTGACCAGGATAGCACCTTGCAAGTAGTAAAGTGTGTGATGCTAACCACAATGATGGAAGGTGGGGATTCTTTGCGAACCATGGTCGAGGACGAGATGGAGTCCCACACGGGTGGTGCAACCACATGACTAGTCGTGGGAAGGATAGTCTTAGCACTCTAGGTAGTTGAAAGGAAGTGTGGGACTATAAACTATCCTGCTTGGGAACTTCACGATATTGGGGATGCATGCAGAAGCAAAGTGTCACAGGGTCTGCGTCCGTGCATGGAGGGCTACACTGCCACACGAATTGGCCAAAAAGTGACCGTTGAGGTCACTATTCATGATGGGATGTGCGACTTGAGGCCAAATGGAGTGGGCAACAGGCATTTAAGATGCGATTTATCGGTAAGATTTTGGAAAATTTGTCACCAAGAAAGCATTAATGAACCAAAATTGGGGGGGATGGTCAAATTCAAATTCAAAAGGTGCTATAAAACATAGAGGGCTACTGAGAAAACAACACTTAGTCATTTTAGAATTGAGCGATTGAATATAGCCCTGAGCATTGTGAGCCGAGCATTAATTTAGCCCTTGAATTCATGAGTGATAGATTACAGCCAAGGAATGATGACAATGACTAAATATGGTTTTGGAATAGAAGAGGTAACCGATGGTGAGGCTCCGCAAACCGCAATGGTGGAAGATGTTCCAGAAGGTGTCGAGGTTGTGGCAGAGATCCCCAAATCACCATGTACACCACAAACCATGAAGGATAAGTAGGCAATGGCTCCCATACGAGTGTCCCCGAGGAACCCACTACGCAGCAAACTATCAATGGAAGAGAAGGGGAAAGCTGTAACAGTAGACACAGATGAGGAAGAAGAAGATTTGCAAGCCCTTATCATAACAAAGGAGGAAGATGAAGGCATGGAGGAGGATATTCAACCTACACACTCTATGACAAAACTACCCGCATATATCCCCCGGCAAAAAAGGGAAGGCCAAAGTGCCCATGGACCTGGATGAAACCAAGAGTTTGCTCCATACCCTGCTCCTCCCATACGACCTTGTGTTTGAGGGCCCTCACCTAGGATGCATGCCAACCATGAAGTTCGAAGATTGGGACCTTGCTGACGGCAAGAAATTACCTCACTTGGAGACCAGGAATCTCATGAATAAGAACAGTGCTGGGGTGGTGACAACATTAGAGCCGCGAAAGTGGTTGCATGGAGTGGAAAAAGGTCAGGCTGTTGAAATTATTATGGGTGCCGCATTTCCACCGCTTGCCCATAACTATTTTCATCATAAGGCAACTACTTTTCCTAGTGCAAGATGGGTATCTATGATTGGAGGAGCCTATCCCCATTACGACAGAGCCAATTCACTGCATTTCTCGACTCCCCTACAAAGGAAAGGACCCTGTGACCATATCACAAGGGAAAGGTAGTGATTTAGCCCTTGCGGAGGCCATGAAGACAAAATACAAGCTAGATAAGAAGAAGAGGGGCTACGCTATCTCCAACATCAAGGACAAAGTGGTACACATAGCTACCCAAATCATGGCTGGAAAAATCATGTGAAAGTGTCACGCAGACAAGGTACCTGCACCAATGGTCGCACTGGCTTAGCAGTGCATGGAAGGACTCCAGTTTAACTGGGATGAATTCCTCTACATAGAATTCTTGGAGAACTATCACGAAGCCTAGTACGTTAAAACCTTCCACTATGCGTGGCTGTTGCTATCCATAGTGCTCGTAGTGGGGGAACTGCTAGAGGACAGTAAATTCCTCCAAATTGACAGAGATTTACCAGATGCCATGAAGTACGCTTTGCTATGGGTTGCGATGTGTTGGGCCATGAAGGACATAAAAAGAATACTTGACACCAAAATCTGCTGGCTGCTCATGGAGATGAACATCTGGATGTGGATCAACCAGAAGCTGCACCTATCACCCACGGTGTACAATAGCCTGCAGAGTTTTGTAGACTTTAAAGCTGATATGCACAACATTTTTATTAGGGTGCGTAAGGATCCAGCAAAGCAGTGGACAAAGTTACCTTTTGTAGCCACTGACGACAACATTTTACTGTCTTGGAGACATGGCCTCTAGAATGGCATGCCCTAGATCTTACAGAACTTGAGAAGGCGGTAGTGCAGAAGAAGAAGGACGATGCCAAGCTGCGTGTCACAAAATTGGCCAAGGAAAGGCGGAAGGAAATAGTAGTAATTGAGGAAAGGGTAGCGCACGAAGTGACACAGAAAGCTGCCAAGTAGAAGAAGGCCATAGAAGTAGAAGTAGCAACATAGGCAGTAGAGGTAGCAAATGCGAAGGTGGATGAGGACCAAGCAACGTCCTCGCAGGGGTAGGAAGTAGAGGAAGCAGAAACGATAGAAGGGAGCGCAGAACCAGGGACCGCGTCCACATAGCTGAAGTGCCCACACACAGTAGAGAGAGAAGGACTGAGTAAGAAGGTCAAGGCCTCAAAGTTGGCCATTGACCTGATCATCTTAACTAAAGGTAACCTCCATGACATCAGTGAGATGGTTCGCGATGTCACAAATAAGGCTCTTCAGGAATTTATTCAGGAGCACCAGACAGTGTTGGGGGCCCTCAAGTTGTATCTATAGGAGTTATAGGTGCGTCCCTCTCAGGTGGGTACTCTTTCCACCCACCTAGTAGCGGGATCCTTGGCAGAAGAACAAATGTTGCACAGACGAATGGAAAACACAATTGTGTTGCTGGAAGGGGCCCTAGTAGCAGTGAATGAGGCCGATAGATTTTCGATTTAAATGATGAAAGGCCTTGGCCTTAATTTGGCTACCCTTCCACAAGAGACATTGTATCTACTACATGATGGGATAACAGTAGAGTTGTGCTAGGGAGAGCTGCGTGATCTAAGTTATCAGTGATCAAAAGATAAACATGGAACAACTTAGTTTCCAGCACAACAAATTGGTAACACATAATCAACATTTGGTGCAGGTGGTAGACGACGCTTGCCAACGCGACCCAGAGTTGACCATCCAGGAAAATATACCAGTAGAGGTGTAGATCCATAGGTTGGAAACCAGTGTCCACAAGGCTAGAGAAGAAATGACCAAGGTTCAGTTGGAGCTGAATCTTCAGATTATCGAGCTGTGGTTAAAGCCACAGCCTTCCAATCCCTCGGAGGTTTGAGAATAGCACGCTAGCACTATCGCAGTGGGATTGTAAGAAACTAGAGGTGCAGTACAAGACTGTACCACTTTGTTGGAGCAAGCACTTGAGGTTCTCACAACTCTGCAAGAGGACCCTAACATCCAGTGCCTAGAGACAGAGAACGAAAACTCTAGTAGCATGTCCAAGGAACTATGCAAACAGTATTCCTCACTCAATGGCTTGCGAGGATGCAGCTAGCTAAAGAACTAAAGGAGTAGGTGGATGCAGTGTGACATAAGGAGGTAGTTCTCAAAGTGCGCATTCAACCATGGATCGGTGAGGCTTTCTCTATCACAGCAAACATCGAAGGAAAGCTCACACACATACAAGGGATGCACACGTTAATGCAGAGAAGCATCTCAGACATGGAGGTCTCAGAATAGAGGATCAACAGATTTAGCAAGTAGTGGCTTAGTGCACTGCCAAAATCAGCATAGTTCGAGGACAGTTGGAGGAACTCCACGCCAAGATCGCCGCGCCGACCGAGTGACTCAAGGGTGAGTCACGATGTTGGTCTTGGGGGCCTGTTGGGCATGGAATCCCCTCAAGGAATGTTTTGGGGCTCAAAGCCCATGTTTTGATTGAATGATGTTGTAAAGCCCTGCGAATTGTAGGTGCAAAAGTATGTTAGAGTCATAGGGTTGTTCACCCTAGTCTTGTAATGTAATGTTGACCTACCAATGGTCTGCAAACCATGGGATTGTATAAATAGAGCAAAGCAGTAAGTGTAAAGAAGATGAACAGGGAAAGTAGAAGCGAAGAGCAAGAATCTAAGTGTCTAAGTGTGTCTTGGGTCATAGAGTAGGAGAAGGCTCTATCGCTGAGTGTATAGAGGCCTAGTAGTCTGCAGCTGAGTGCATGGAACCCTGCATCTAAGTGCACAGGGTGGAGTTGAGTCTGTAACTAGAGCAAGATAATAATAGAGAGAAGTTTTATCTTAATTTTGTGTATCTCTGCTTGGGTTATTACCTATTTGATATGAATTGCAATTATATTGTTTATTTACTACGTGCAATTGTATGAATGATTTATGTTTCTATGTATACTTTACGCATGAAAATAAGCTAAGTTAATCAACTAACAGTGGAATACTAGTAAGGACTTGGGTAATAACAACATTTGGCCCCTAAGTAAGGCTACGCGAAGGAAACATCTTAGGCTGCAACGTACGGGTAAGTGCGCGTAGCGACATGTGCACAAGGTTGAACCGCAGACCACTTGAAATCATCAGACATCTCCAGGGTGTGGAAACCTAGTTTTGGCACCCTCCCATACTACTTTGGGTGAGACCTCAGTATGCGCTCCGCAGACTGTTGCCGAAAGGGCCAGTAGTGCCAGGATTTGTTTCGCTAAATCACCTCTAAACTTGGGTCAGGCCCCAACAAGCCAACAACTGCAGAGCAACCTTAGCTTAGAGATAGTGCACTACAATGCATTGTCTCCCACTCTATCCTATGCTGATCCCTCTTAGGCTAAAAAACCCACTTTTGGTTTAATTTTTCCAAAGTTGCTTCTGATGTTATTTGCTGGAAGATAGATGTTTTCTATGGTTTTCAAATCAAGTTGTATTTCTCCTCCTACCCCTACTTTGGCATTGATTGTTTAGTGTTTATTAATTGATTTCTTTATCATTATCAATTCATTGTCAAAGTTATCTTATAATATATTAGTCTTTTCTAAAAAGGAAGTGTCATAAAGTATTCATTTATTTGAAAAAGGAACTGTCGTAAAATATTCGTTTCTTGCGAAAAGTATTCATTTATTGTTTGTGCATTTAGTTTCCTTTTATTCATCTAAACATTAAAGGGAAATGAAAATAAAAAACTTGCATTATGCATTTAGACGTTTGTGTGTGCTTGTAGGAATAGTATAGGGAAAGTTTCCTTAGATGTGCTCTATGCTCTTTGATAAAAGATTCTGATTTCTCCATCCCTTTTAGTTAAGGTTTTCATTGTTAATTGAATGAAAAATGTTTCTCATGTTAGCTGCATTCTAGGAATTGCAAACATACATCACGTGGTGAACCTTGAAAGACAAACTCTTAAACAAGATCAACTTAAAAGTTATCTCAATTAACCTAATGGAACATTATAACTTAACGAATAACATTTAGAGGTTCTAGGTTAGAGAGATGTTCTGACATCATAAAACATAGCAGCTGCCATTACTTGTCTGCAATACATTCCAAGTGTGAAACCTCATTCCACATACATAAGTATATAGTAGCTCGTCCACATACCTTCGGGTATATAGGGCGGTGTTATAGTACGAAAAGTATAAAGAAATGCTCTCACTATGCGGTTTCGCATTACATAGTGCTAACACAGATTGGGCCTCCACGTACTTTCGGGTACATTTGGAAGGCCTACATTAGGTTTCTATCCATCCATAGGTAATCGAGTCGGCCACCTTGTATATTTGATACACCGAAAAAAACATTCAAGGAGATTACCTGCACGTATGTTAAGTCCTTGGTTTACTCGGGAAGTATATTGCAGTTCACAATTACTTGGTAATCCTTTTTCCTAGATTATCCCTCTTTTGTTTTGTTATGTTATTTTGATTAAAATAAAATTAATTGACTGTGGATAACATCCTCCACATCACTCCTTAGTTGATCTTAGGTTGAGATATATGGCAACAACTCTGGAGTCCACTGATCAAGGAATTCATTTTGATGGGAATCCTAGTCCTTTTCTTTCTTTTAGAAATATTAGTGCTCCTTATATGGCTACATTGTCCCTTCCAAGACTTACCATCATCTTGCCAGTATGGTTGTTCTCAACTTCCTTTGCCCCACAACTGAATATTCCTACAATTAACAAAATCAAACGCCAGTTGATCCTAAAGTTGATCCTTTACCTTGTTTGTTGGTTGTTTCTTCCTCCTCTTCTTCCTCTTCGCATGGTGAAAGTATTGACACTAGTAGCCAGGTGGATAAGAAGAAGAAGAAGAAGAAAATTCAGCAAGGGGAACCAAGCAACCATTGCTTCGAATGAAACTTCTGATGAGAAACCACCCGATAAGCCTCACAAAATTTGTATAGAAGACCATCTTCTTTGAAATTGTTATGGTATTCCTCAGATATTAGAAGAATGGTCTTCTCATTCTCATCATCCTGTGTTGTCAAATTCTGGAGATCATGCTAGTGACACACCATCAACTAGTGGTAGTAAAGTTCACCGAAAGAAGGTACAGTTAAGTTTCCTTGTACGTTATGCGAAGGGAATCACCCCATTCACCTTTATACTTATCTGGATGAAGCCCAAAAAGTGTTGGATAACCATCCTAATTCTCCACAATGACTTCCATCTGGTTATAGGAGAATCTCCCTTAATCCTTCACTATTTGATGAAGTGACTGACCCAAATCAACAATCAGTCAAACACACTCTCTCTGAATGTGAATCCCAGGAGTCTATACTTGACCAATCACAAGTTAGGGAAACAATTGATCCGATTTCACCTTTAGTTAATCATACCTTTCCCATAGAGAGTGAGTATGATACCACTCAGGTTCTTTTCATTTCTTCAGATTCCAATGAGCTTGGACGAAACCCTCCTGTTCCATCAAGATAGGAGGAAACTCCCCCCATTATTGTAACTCAAGGGGGTAATTTTCCCATTCTTACAGTACCCCCTCCAAGTAGTCTGGTCACTTCCTTTGATTAGAATCAATTGGAAGGATGTCGTCTTCCATATTATGTGTCATTCCAGATCATAGTACATGTTTATAATATGATTATATCTGGCACTATTATAGATGAAGGTGCATCTGTGATCCTTCTTTCCTCCACTGGTTGGCAGGCACTCAGTTTGCCACCAGTTGTGCCTATTACCCAGAACCTATTGGGTTTTAACAGAGGAACCAGTCAACATTAAAGATCCTTCCTTAGTTGCCTATTACTTTAAGAGGAAAAATTGTTTATCTCAATTTGATGGTAGTCTCAGGCCCTTTAGTTCTTTTACTATGTTAACCTCATTAAAAAATGAAACAAGTCTCAGAGCATAGTTCCTTGTCTTATGTCACGCTCGTTAAAAAATGAAACAAGGAATCTGAGTAGATTTCCTTGTCTTGTGTCAAGCTCATTTAAAAATGAATCAAGGTCCCCTGGAGAAAAGTTCCAATTCGACTCTTTATTAGATCTCGTAAAATCCTAGTTGAGTCTTTCTCTTGATCTTGTAAATGAACCTTCATTCCATCCACTTGATAACAACGAATACTCTACTTAGGTGAATGTAATGAAGCTTGGGGGGCACGCACCTAGAATCTAGACATCATTTTGGGGGCATGTAAACCAATCCAAGAATAGTTTTTCATTTCAAGCTTGTGTAAAAATGAAACTGAATCCAAGCATATTTTTCATTTCAAGGTTGTTTAAACATGAAACTAAATCCAAGCATAGTTCTCGATGGTTCAAGCTTATGTGAAAATGAAGCCATCTCCATTTTAACCCTCATGATTGCCATTCTATCAGCCTCTTCCATCAGATGAGCCTTGGTTTTTCTCCTTCCATCGTCACTATCTACTTGGCCGATCATACACTTTCACTTGGTTGTTTTACCATTTTTGAGGAACAGGTGCAATGAGTGGTCTTATTAGCCAACCTCTTCACATAAATCAACATGTTTTAAGAAGTTCCAACATCACTGGAACCAGTTTCTATCCTAGACACCACTCGTTCCTCTAAGTGGAGTCCTCTTTAAGCTCTTTTCAGACTCTCAAAATATGAAAATATTGCCAAGCACTTGTCCTTTTATCTCGTTAACGGATTGGAAATGACATCTACTCAGTATAAGTTTAACCCTTTTCCAGACTGAGATAGAGTACTTACAAAAAAGGAATATGTTGAGCAAACATAGTCAATAGGTTCTCTCTTGTATTATATTATGCTTTTTCAGACTTGAGAGACAAATTTATGAAAAATAACTTTTGGAGTTTTCTTTTTTTCCCTTTTCAAACTCTCTAAACATGAAAAGGATCGAGTTCTCATTGTTGTTAAACTCATTAAAACATCAAATAGCAACAAACTTGTCCATCATGACAAGACTGAGTTTCACCTTCACTAGACTCATTAAAAAATCAGATAGTGATGGATTCACCCGAAGGGTGGAATTATACTACAAGAATATGTTATCCTCCTCAACCTTGTAAAAAAATAAAGTGGTACTAGTCAGTAATGACTGGGGAAAATGGGAAAATGGATAAATTACTTTATGGTAGCAAGTCTCTCTTGAACATGACACTTTCACATCATCTCTATGACTATTTGGGTTAGGTTATCTGCTTGATGGTTATCATACCTATGGTCTATCACACCATCCATCACTTTAGTTTTGGGTCAATGCTGCAAATTCATTCAGTGTCGCTGACATGTTCAAGAGAAGTCACTCAGTAAACTTCATCCTTTGCAATACTCATAAACCTTAATTTTTATGGCTGCCATTCCTAATCCTTATGTCGTCGATCAAATTTTGCCTTCAAAATCATTACACTCATCTCTTGTCATTGATGGGGGATACATCATCGCCCTCCTGTGATGAGTCACTTCTTGTTGACATTAGTACATTATCCAAGAAGTTGACTTAGAAACACCCTTCCAGTACCTTGGGGTTTGCATACATCAATGGCATCAGGTTGACATCACTGGCCTTCGACCAAAAGACTTTGTATGGTGTTCAACATCAAAACATCTATTCACACCATGCAGAATGTACTGTAGTACCTTGAGTATTATTATCATTGTCAGTGATCTCTCTCGCATTTGTTAACAGCTTACATCGTTGGTTGGTAATCAGATGATGTCTTCCCATGTTCAACTTCAAATCACATATTCACATGGTTAGACTCGTACTTGAGTGAACGAATGAACGAGATGGAAGACCCAGGATCTAGTTTCATCCATCCAGGATGCGATTTTAGGAGGGTACTAAATCATCTGTATGATGGCTTTACACAGATGGTCATCCTATCAAGGGCCTATATCTATAGATGACTATCTAATTTATGTACATGTAATGAAAAGTTTATATGCTAAGTATGGCTATGCCTTCCCTCAACAATTCATGAAAAATTCAAAATATCATGATGTATTGTAATCGATGCAAGTCGTCGTCCACTTCAGATCCTTCCCATCACATCGTAAAGCATATCACTTGACATTATCATCTTTTACTTCATGCTTTAGGGGGTTATTGTTATAGGTCTATTTGGGCACATCACTCCTGACATTCATATTAGTAAAAGTAGGGCTCATCAAACCCTAATTTAGTTGTTGCATGCCCTAGACATGTCATGAAATTGAATGCTTCCATCCATGAAAGTTTCCTACCCTTAGACTTTGCTAAAATTCCTCCTTGGGACACAAGCACAACCTTCATCAGGGATAACTACATTGCAATGCAAGTAGGCCCATTCAAGCCTGCACTGCAGTGCACTTAGGCCATCTTTGACCTACATTGGGCAAGAATGAGTGAAATTCATATTGGATTCTAGGAATCTTCTCTGATTCTAGAGCATTCTAGAAGGATGCCCATCTCTTATCTCATCCTATGAGGTATACTTTGGATAGGCTATGGATGAATTAACCTCCTATCCTGTCATTCCTTTCTCCATGGAAACTAACTCCAATTTTGGAAGGCCATTCAATACCCTCATTTATGACAAAACCACCTCCATTTCCCTATAAATTGAGCACTCATCATAGTGATCAAGGGGCTAGAACCTAAAGATTGTAGATAAATTATGTTGGTTTGAGATTTGAGTTCATTTCTAGCAATGTTATGCTGTTGGATTGGTGTGCTTTTGATGTGGTGAGGGTTAGCCTGAAGCAGGAGGAGTGACATAGGATCAAACTGTATTAGGTGAAACTATTCCTTCTACATTATTAAAGTGTTTATTATTTTCTCATATTATTGTTCATATCTATGATGATTATGTGTTTCAATGTCTTTGGTTCCATTGGTTTATAGTAAATAGATAATGTATGCTTTGATCATTTGTTGTTTCTATTTCTGTTGACAAAGGTACCAATTGAGCGGATTTAGTTCAAGTGGGAGCAACGGGAGCAATTTAAAGGGGATCCTGGAAGTGAAAGACTACAAGTAAGTTCCTTGATCTCATCTATCTACTATAGGAAAAGGTTAAACTACTTTCTTTCTGTTGTTCTAGGTGTAGCTACCCACCTAGGGAAAATGTGTCTATCCATAGTAAATTCCATATAACAAAGGGCACTCTCATGGGATGGGTTTCTTCTACTATTCCACTTGGTCAAAAGGTATAAGAAAGGTATAAGGTACAAGTTTGTTGATGTAATTTCTAGGCCTATAGTTTGTGTAATAACTATCCTCAAGCATAATTTTGTTTTACATGAAGGTTATGTCCAACAAAATACATACTTTCAATATGTCTATTCAAGCTTGAGTCAAAGGAATCAAGTAGAGGAATTTTATTACCATTTGCATCATAATGTATTGTATCATCTTGGTAAGAAGTATGTTGCTACTGATAGTAACATGGACAAAGCCAAATGGATAGAGTTTGTAAAGGTGAGGAATTTGTACCCTCACTTGCTGGACAATTGAAAGGGATATTTTGGGGTTCAAAAGGCTTCCAGTGGGAAGGCATGAATGACCATATAGTTCTTGTCATCCTGAATCCGGTGCAACTTGTTTCATGCGAAATGGACACCGTATGCTCCCAGAAATGTGATCTGTTCACTTTGGCAAATAGGTAAATTTTTGAAAAAAAGGGGACAACCCAGTCAATAGTGTGTGTGGCTGACTAGGCTTCCCCATTGATGCTGACTGTGCATCTAAGGTGGCAACATAATATCTTCAACAAACAGGGAAGCGCTAAGTGGCAGGCTACTCTTGGCCCCACATTTTGTAGATCACAAAAGGAAGAGCTCTACAGTTAACGAAATCAACCCCAACACTATCGGGTTGGGATTTGCAATATCACAATCATAGATCGGAAGTAGGGTCACCGGTAAAGAATCAGCCTCAGAGTGAAGCTGGAGTGTGACACGATAAATTGCAATTACACATCGCATGGATCAAGTGCATTTACAGAATTAGCCCTGACAGAGTCAAGTTGCGATTGTGATATAGAAATTGCATATTGCACAACACAAAGACCTATATTCTTGCACACTTATAGAATACTTAAAGCACTCTTGGAGCATTCTAGCATTCACTTGGACTTAAAGAAAGCAATCAAATGCCAAGTAAGGAATTGATGGGAAACATAAGAAAAGTTTGGATCAATAGCTACAATAGGGATACTTTGTAGGTAAGAGGTTGCATGTGTGATTTTGTTGCTAGTTTTTGGATGCATTATATGTGGATGTGGTTCCTTGGTTATGCATTTTCATTGGAATGAAGATTTTCCTATATTCACAATGGTTTCAACCTTTCCTTTCCATTTCCTGGATAATGATTATGTAGTGTGTTCCCCATTTGGATTTTCTAATTTTTTCTCAGGTTGCATATGGTTGAGGGTTGGAGTAGGATCTTTGGAGCCCTAGAACAACTTGTGTTGCTGCAGGTTGTGGGTTGAGGTGGTAGTTCTGTGGAGCCATAACAACTTGGGTCCCTAGAGATTGTGGGTTGAGATGGAATCCCTAGAGCCCTGGAAAACTTGGGAAGAGACCAATTGTTAGGCGAGCCCAACTTGGCCAATTTTTTGGCAAAGACTCCACATTTTGTGGGGTGAAGCACGCAGTGGAGAATGCAATAGAGTGCGAAGTGGACTACACAACGAAGCAGTTGGAATATATTATGTGGTATAGGGGCATTGGAGTGGGTCGAAGACCCTCCTTTTTGTAAAAAGCATGTAATTTTGTAAAATATGAATGGTTTTTGGACCATCGTAGATTGTTTTAGGGAGTCCATGGTATATGAACTATGGTATTTTGATTATGTATCCCTCAATGTAATAATATATATAGGGATCAATAATAAAGAAGAGTGGCATCACTTCTTGAATTGAATGGTTGTATTATTTTGATATGTGATTTCGAAAAGAAGGAAAGGTTTTGCAACTGAGTGCACAGAGGCCTGAGTTTGCAGCTGAGTGTGTAGATGACCTATAGCTTAGGGTGCAAGTTAAGAACCAGACTACTACCCAAAAATTCCTGTAACTTTCCAAAATCATATTTCTCATAACAACAATGATAATCATTCAAACTTGAATAAAAAACTTGACCAAGAATGCCTAATCCATAATATACATCCCATCAAGCATATGGACAACATGTAAGCTACAAGTCATGAATGCATATCTGATCATAAGACTCAAAGATTCATCTGATAATCATCAAGAAGGCTCTATTCCCTCACCACATAGCTACAACAACACTTATTAGTCCATATCTTCATCAACTGTGAGATAAATAAACAAATCACGACAAGATCCATAGATAACATACATCATGTAACCAACAAATAACCAACATATAACTAGTATATAACCAACATAGAAATCATAGAAACACAACCATAATATCAACAACATAATCACTACAAATGCTCATAGATCACAATAGGAAATGGTCTTATATTAGCTTAGGAAAATTCCAACCAAGTTAGGGACTTCCACAAACCACCCAAACATAGTTTGGGTTGAACCAAGTCTCTCTTTCAACCAATCACCCCATGCCATATTCTAAGAATAAATGTGGTATCTTGTGGAATAAATCAAACAAAACCAAAAAAGGGTTTCCATAGGCCAAAACACCTTAACCCTCCTCCACAGTGATTCCACCTCTGTGGTCCAAAAGTCACTAACATCAACTAGATTGGCCTCTACCCAAGCTCTCTAGGACTCTAGGAACTTGTAACTAAACCCACAACCTTCCAAGGCTCTAGAGAATTTGTCTAACCTAGATCTAGGGACTAATAAGTAAACCCACCAAGGGCTCTAGAGTGTTTGTGCCAACCTAGGATGTAGGACTAGTAACTCAAGCCAAGTTGTTCAGGGGCTTCTAGAGCATTTGTTCCAACCCACAACCATTAGTAACATGTGCACCAATAGGAAAAACAATCAAGTGGAAAAACCCACAACACCATGTCTATCTCGGAAATGGAAAGGCAAGGATTAAAAACACTATAAAACCAGGAAATTATTCATGCCAATGATAACACATAACTAGAAAATCACATGTATATACCATGCATCTCGAAATGAGCAAGGAAATCACAGATGCAACATGTTACCTACAAAGCAATCGAACTATAGTTTCTAATCCAATTGTTCCCTTATGCTTTCCTTCTTTCCTTTGCCTTCTTTCTCCAATCCGAGTGAATGCTAGAGTGCTCCAAGCATGCTCCAAGAATGCTCTAAGTGTGCTGGAGTATGAGAGAATGAGAGAATGAAATGAGAGCTCGAAATCTAGACTGACAAAACTTGTGAATTGATCCTTAGAAGCCTTGTTATTATTGAGGCTTCTATTTCCTTCCTTTTCCTTGATTTTTCCTCTAACTTCCTTAGCATACAAATCAATGTCTCTTCACCTTCCTTTTCTCCTATTTTCCTTTATTTCATAAATAAAATTCCAATTATTGCCACTTTTCCTTTGCCAATTTCCATAGCATTAATTAATCACAAGTGATACCCATCACTATCTTTTATGCAAAGTTCAACTTGGAATACAAGTCCCATGACCTTGGTTATATTTTATTTATATGGAAAATAAATGGGGGACTATTACAGTTTTCATCTTAGTTATGTTTATGGAAATTCATAGACAGTTTTGGGTAGTGGTCTAAAGGCTAGCTTGAAAAAGTGGCTTAGATCTTTCCACCCCATGCACAAAACTAGGGGTTTTGGGTCATAACCACTTGGAGACATGCTTGTGGGTATGGTTATAGCCTCCCAACCATGTGTATGTTGTGTTATGGGTGCAGTTGTGGAGTTAATCTAGAGAAAATGAGTTCCATATCAGGGATTGACCACCTAGGGTGGCTGCCAAGCTCTTGAGTTATATGTAATCTCTAAGGGATCTCAGTACGTGTTTTGGTTTGTAAGACCCACTCCCATAAATGGAACTTGGAGGTCAGATCATATCATAGTGAAACTCAACTCACGTTTACCTCGAAGAGATTGTAAAAGTAGGTAAATGTGGGAGGAGGCATTACAGGGTGGTATCATAGCTTCCAGGTTCAAACACTTGGACTTGATGGGCTAAATGCATATTGTTATGCATGCATGTTAATTGTATATGTGCCTACTATGCATGCATGTGATGGTTATGGTTATTATGCATGTGGTCATTATTGCAGTTTTATTTTATCATGCATGATTTTGATATGTTGATGTCATTTGTATCTATATCATGCTAATCTAGATTGATTGTGCATACGAGATAACCTCCCGTGAAATATATTGAGGTATGATTTTGATTATGTATCTATTTGGTTTATCTATCATGAGATATTTGTAGGAGATAGAATTCTATGGAATGGGAAATGTCAATTGGGTAGCAAGGAGGAGAGTACTCTCATGATTTAGCATATACGTTGAGGATTCTAAGGGAAAAAATTAGAAGCTACAAAGAAAATAATAACAAGATGATTAAGGCACAAGAAACACTTGTGAGAGCTCAAGAAAATAAAGTAGAAGTTAATGTAATCATACTTCAGATCTTTTTAGATTTCCAGAATCAGGGATAGCTGGGGAGCAGTCAAGGATAGGAAAAAAATACAAATGGGGCATATGTAATTAGGTCTCATAGAGGACATAGGTTAGACAAGGATGGCACATTCAGAGGTGGCAGATATTTGGGTACACCTAACAGGCAGAATAAAACTCATAGATTTTACTCCAACTCCAATTCTGAGAGGTCTCATCATCATTACTGTGAGCATCCTTATAGGAGGACTGAGATGGGGTAGTTGCCAAAAGAGTTCAAGAAATCAAAACCACTTACTTTTGATGCGAAAGTGAAGAAAGTAGAAGATACAGAAGAATGGATGAATCAGGTGAAGAAGGTCTTCACATTGCATGATTATTCAGAGAATATGAAAGCCAAGATAGATATCTTCTGTATCAAGGGAAAAAGATATATCTGGTGGCAAGATGTGAAGCATTTCAAAGGCATCAGGGAAGAGGAGCTGATTTGGCATGGGTTTAAAAGACTCTTCAGAAAGAACTACCTACCTAAGAGATATTATGATGAAAATGCCAAGGAATTATATGAGCTCAAGATGGGTTCCATGACATATGAAGAGTACATGACGAAGTTTCTAGAATTGTTGAGGTAAGTACCATACCTCAAGTATGAGAAGACAAAGGTCCAAAGGTTCATAACTGGACTTCCTTTAGCATTTAAAGATCAAATTGAGTATGATGAGCCTCAACCATTGGAGGGAGTCATCGAGAAGCTATATTATTATTATGAGAAATCTAAGTGAAATTCTAAGCTTAAGAAATATTGGAAAGGTAATGAGAAGACTAAAGGGAAGTGGCCTTAGAAGTGAGGAAGACCTCAGTATGTGAGTGACAAGGAGAATGTAACACCTTATAAGAAGTTCAATGCAGTTGAGAAAGGACATGGATATCAACTCGAGGAGCAGAATAAGGGTGGTGGTAGAAATCCTTTGAGGTGTTGGACTTGTGGTGGAGAGCAATGTAGGAGTGAGTGCCCATCGCACTAGGGTGACAAGCCTATAATTTATAGTGCTAAGGAGGCACAAACAGTTGGAGATGTTGGTCAAAATATTCCTCAGATTTATGTAGCAGTGGATAACAAGTAGGTAGATCATCATGCATCCATTATTGAGATGGAAGGCAAGCTCTATGATCATCTTGTCTCCATTTTTATTGATCATGGATCTAATTATAGTTATATCAACCTCGACCTGGTGGAAAGTGTTGCTTGAATAAAGGAGTGCATACAAAACCTTTATTAGTGTAGTTGGATATAGGTACCAACAAAAGTGTTGATCATTAGGTGAGGTCTTGTTCATTTGAGCTGAATGGTATGCCTACAACAACACATATAATTGCACTTCCTTTGGAATAATATAGCATGCTTTTGGGCATGGATTGGTTGTTCATTCACATGACTAAGGTAGACTGCTATGATAAGGCAATTAAGTGTTTGGATGATGATGGGGAAAGGAGAATTTTGCAGGGAAAGAAGAAGCCTATATCAGTGAGAACGATTACAACTATGGAGGTAAAGCACAATTGTAGGAAAGGACATGTATTATTTGTAGTTCATATTTCTAGTGATAAAGGGAAGGATGTTGAGGATGGTGAATTTCGGAGGAGGTACCCTATTTTGCAATAGTTTTAGGATGTGTTTCCAACAGATATTTTATAGTTTCCTCCTCATAGAGAGGTGGAATTTTCTATTAAGTTGATGCCCAGAGAAACTCCAACATATAAGGCACTGTATAGGATGAGTACTTCGGAGTTGGTGGAATTAAAGTTGCAACTTAACAAGATTCTTGATAAAGGATATGTAAGCCCAAGTGTGTCACCTTGGGTGCATCCATATTGCTTGTAAAGGAGAAGGATAATACTCTCAGATTGTGCATTGATTATTGACTATTGAATAAGGTGAATATCAATAACATGTATCCATTGCCATAGATTGATGATTTGTTTTATCAGTTGAATGGAACTGTAATGTTTTCAAAGATTGATTTGAGATCAGGATATCATTAGGTGTGAATCAAAGAAGAATACATCTACAAGACTGGATTTCGTACAAGGTATGGACATTAAGAATTTGTGGTGGTTCCTTTTGGTCTTACCAATTCTCCAACCACCTTCATGTGTTTGATGAAAAATGTGTTGCATCCTTACTTGGACAAGTTTGTGAAAATGTTTATTGATGATATATATTGATATACTCCAAGAATGAGGAAGAGCATGCAGAGCACTTGGTAGCAGTGTTGAGATTGTTAAGAGAGCATAATT
Source organism: Pinus taeda (assembly GCA_000404065.3). Lineage (NCBI taxonomy): Eukaryota > Viridiplantae > Streptophyta > Pinopsida > Pinales > Pinaceae > Pinus > Pinus taeda. The sequence continues at coordinate 248,197 of APFE030722278.1, read as the reverse complement.
TATATGCCAAGCTCAACAAGTGTAGTTTCTTTTAGTCTCATATTCAGTACTTGGGACATGTTCTTTCCA
>APFE030722278.1:219156-247818 GCA_000404065.3 Pinus taeda | reverse complement strand
TGTAATAATATATATAGGGATCAATAATAAAGAAGAGTGGCATCACTTCTTGAATTGAATGGTTGTATTATTTTGATATGTGATTTCGAAAAGAAGGAAAGGTTTTGCAACTGAGTGCACAGAGGCCTGAGTTTGCAGCTGAGTGTGTAGATGACCTATAGCTTAGGGTGCAAGTTAAGAACCAGACTACTACCCAAAAATTCCTGTAACTTTCCAAAATCATATTTCTCATAACAACAATGATAATCATTCAAACTTGAATAAAAAACTTGACCAAGAATGCCTAATCCATAATATACATCCCATCAAGCATATGGACAACATGTAAGCTACAAGTCATGAATGCATATCTGATCATAAGACTCAAAGATTCATCTGATAATCATCAAGAAGGCTCTATTCCCTCACCACATAGCTACAACAACACTTATTAGTCCATATCTTCATCAACTGTGAGATAAATAAACAAATCACGACAAGATCCATAGATAACATACATCATGTAACCAACAAATAACCAACATATAACTAGTATATAACCAACATAGAAATCATAGAAACACAACCATAATATCAACAACATAATCACTACAAATGCTCATAGATCACAATAGGAAATGGTCTTATATTAGCTTAGGAAAATTCCAACCAAGTTAGGGACTTCCACAAACCACCCAAACATAGTTTGGGTTGAACCAAGTCTCTCTTTCAACCAATCACCCCATGCCATATTCTAAGAATAAATGTGGTATCTTGTGGAATAAATCAAACAAAACCAAAAAAGGGTTTCCATAGGCCAAAACACCTTAACCCTCCTCCACAGTGATTCCACCTCTGTGGTCCAAAAGTCACTAACATCAACTAGATTGGCCTCTACCCAAGCTCTCTAGGACTCTAGGAACTTGTAACTAAACCCACAACCTTCCAAGGCTCTAGAGAATTTGTCTAACCTAGATCTAGGGACTAATAAGTAAACCCACCAAGGGCTCTAGAGTGTTTGTGCCAACCTAGGATGTAGGACTAGTAACTCAAGCCAAGTTGTTCAGGGGCTTCTAGAGCATTTGTTCCAACCCACAACCATTAGTAACATGTGCACCAATAGGAAAAACAATCAAGTGGAAAAACCCACAACACCATGTCTATCTCGGAAATGGAAAGGCAAGGATTAAAAACACTATAAAACCAGGAAATTATTCATGCCAATGATAACACATAACTAGAAAATCACATGTATATACCATGCATCTCGAAATGAGCAAGGAAATCACAGATGCAACATGTTACCTACAAAGCAATCGAACTATAGTTTCTAATCCAATTGTTCCCTTATGCTTTCCTTCTTTCCTTTGCCTTCTTTCTCCAATCCGAGTGAATGCTAGAGTGCTCCAAGCATGCTCCAAGAATGCTCTAAGTGTGCTGGAGTATGAGAGAATGAGAGAATGAAATGAGAGCTCGAAATCTAGACTGACAAAACTTGTGAATTGATCCTTAGAAGCCTTGTTATTATTGAGGCTTCTATTTCCTTCCTTTTCCTTGATTTTTCCTCTAACTTCCTTAGCATACAAATCAATGTCTCTTCACCTTCCTTTTCTCCTATTTTCCTTTATTTCATAAATAAAATTCCAATTATTGCCACTTTTCCTTTGCCAATTTCCATAGCATTAATTAATCACAAGTGATACCCATCACTATCTTTTATGCAAAGTTCAACTTGGAATACAAGTCCCATGACCTTGGTTATATTTTATTTATATGGAAAATAAATGGGGGACTATTACAGTTTTCATCTTAGTTATGTTTATGGAAATTCATAGACAGTTTTGGGTAGTGGTCTAAAGGCTAGCTTGAAAAAGTGGCTTAGATCTTTCCACCCCATGCACAAAACTAGGGGTTTTGGGTCATAACCACTTGGAGACATGCTTGTGGGTATGGTTATAGCCTCCCAACCATGTGTATGTTGTGTTATGGGTGCAGTTGTGGAGTTAATCTAGAGAAAATGAGTTCCATATCAGGGATTGACCACCTAGGGTGGCTGCCAAGCTCTTGAGTTATATGTAATCTCTAAGGGATCTCAGTACGTGTTTTGGTTTGTAAGACCCACTCCCATAAATGGAACTTGGAGGTCAGATCATATCATAGTGAAACTCAACTCACGTTTACCTCGAAGAGATTGTAAAAGTAGGTAAATGTGGGAGGAGGCATTACAGGGTGGTATCATAGCTTCCAGGTTCAAACACTTGGACTTGATGGGCTAAATGCATATTGTTATGCATGCATGTTAATTGTATATGTGCCTACTATGCATGCATGTGATGGTTATGGTTATTATGCATGTGGTCATTATTGCAGTTTTATTTTATCATGCATGATTTTGATATGTTGATGTCATTTGTATCTATATCATGCTAATCTAGATTGATTGTGCATACGAGATAACCTCCCGTGAAATATATTGAGGTATGATTTTGATTATGTATCTATTTGGTTTATCTATCATGAGATATTTGTAGGAGATAGAATTCTATGGAATGGGAAATGTCAATTGGGTAGCAAGGAGGAGAGTACTCTCATGATTTAGCATATACGTTGAGGATTCTAAGGGAAAAAATTAGAAGCTACAAAGAAAATAATAACAAGATGATTAAGGCACAAGAAACACTTGTGAGAGCTCAAGAAAATAAAGTAGAAGTTAATGTAATCATACTTCAGATCTTTTTAGATTTCCAGAATCAGGGATAGCTGGGGAGCAGTCAAGGATAGGAAAAAAATACAAATGGGGCATATGTAATTAGGTCTCATAGAGGACATAGGTTAGACAAGGATGGCACATTCAGAGGTGGCAGATATTTGGGTACACCTAACAGGCAGAATAAAACTCATAGATTTTACTCCAACTCCAATTCTGAGAGGTCTCATCATCATTACTGTGAGCATCCTTATAGGAGGACTGAGATGGGGTAGTTGCCAAAAGAGTTCAAGAAATCAAAACCACTTACTTTTGATGCGAAAGTGAAGAAAGTAGAAGATACAGAAGAATGGATGAATCAGGTGAAGAAGGTCTTCACATTGCATGATTATTCAGAGAATATGAAAGCCAAGATAGATATCTTCTGTATCAAGGGAAAAAGATATATCTGGTGGCAAGATGTGAAGCATTTCAAAGGCATCAGGGAAGAGGAGCTGATTTGGCATGGGTTTAAAAGACTCTTCAGAAAGAACTACCTACCTAAGAGATATTATGATGAAAATGCCAAGGAATTATATGAGCTCAAGATGGGTTCCATGACATATGAAGAGTACATGACGAAGTTTCTAGAATTGTTGAGGTAAGTACCATACCTCAAGTATGAGAAGACAAAGGTCCAAAGGTTCATAACTGGACTTCCTTTAGCATTTAAAGATCAAATTGAGTATGATGAGCCTCAACCATTGGAGGGAGTCATCGAGAAGCTATATTATTATTATGAGAAATCTAAGTGAAATTCTAAGCTTAAGAAATATTGGAAAGGTAATGAGAAGACTAAAGGGAAGTGGCCTTAGAAGTGAGGAAGACCTCAGTATGTGAGTGACAAGGAGAATGTAACACCTTATAAGAAGTTCAATGCAGTTGAGAAAGGACATGGATATCAACTCGAGGAGCAGAATAAGGGTGGTGGTAGAAATCCTTTAAGGTGTTGGACTTGTGGTGGAGAGCAATGTAGTGCTAAGGAGGCACAAACAGTTGGAGATGTTGGTCAAAAGATTCCTCAGATTTATGTAGCAGTGGATAACAAGTAGGTAGATCATCATGCATCCGTTATTGAGATGGAAGGAAAGCTCTATGATCAACTTGTCTCCATTTTTATTGATCTTGGATCTAATTATAGTTATATCAACCTCGACTTGGTGGAAAGTGTTGCTTGAATAAAGGAGTGCATACAAAACCTTTATTAGTGTAGTTGGATATAGGTACCAACAAAAGTCTTGATCATTAGGTGAGGTCTTGTTCATTTGAGCTGAATGGTATGCCTACAACAACACATATAATCGCGCTTCCTTTGGAATAATATAGCATGCTTTTGGGCATGAATTGGTTGTTCATTCACATGACCAAGGTAGACTGCTATGATAGGGCTATTGAGTGTTTGGATGATGATGGGGAAAGGAGAATTTTGCAGGGAAAGAAGAAGCCTATATCAGTGAGAACGATTACAACTATGGAGGTAAAGCACAGTTGTAGGAAAGGACATGTATTATTTGTAGTTCATATTTCTAGTGATAAAGGGAAGGATGTTGAGGATGGTGAATTTCGGAGGAGGTACCCTATTTTACAATAGTTTTAGGATGTGTTTCCAATGGATATTTTATAGTTTCCTCCTCATAGAGAGGTGGAATTTTCTATTGAGTTGATGCCAAGAGCAACACCAACATATAAGGCACTGTATAGGATGAGTACTTCGGAGTTGGTAGAATTAAAGTTACAACTTAAGAAGATTCTTAATAAATGATACGTAAGGCCAAGTGTGTCACCTTGGGGTGCATCCATATTGCTTGTAAAGGAGAAGGATAATACTCTCAGATTGTGCATTGATTATTGACTATTGAATAAGGTGAATATCAAGAACATGTATCCATAGATTGATGATTTGTTTTATCAGTTGAAGAGAAATGTAATGTTTTCAAAGATTGATTTGAGATCAGGATATCATTAGGTGTGAATCAAAGAAGAATACATCTACAAGACTGGATTTCATACAAGCTATGGACATTAAGAATTTGTGGTGGTTCCTTTTGGTCTTACCAATTCTCCAACCACCTTCATGTGTTTGATGAAAAATGTGTTGCATACTTACTTGGACAATTTTGTCATAATGTTTATTGATGATATATATTGATATACTCCAAGAATGAGGAAGAGAATGTAGAGAACTTGGTAGCAGTGTTTAGATTGTTAAGAGAGCATAATTTATATGCCAAGCTCAATAAGTGTAGTTTCTTTCAGTCTCATATTCAGTACTTGGTACATGTTCTTTCCAAGGAGGGGATAGCAGTGGGCTCGGAAAATATTAAAGCTATCATGGAGTGGCTAACTCCTAGGAATTGTTGATGAGGTCATATCATTCATGGGACTAGTAGGTTATTACAAGGGTTTCATTAGGAACTTCTCAAGGATTTGCTATCATATTACATCTTTGCAAAGGAAAGGCAATGAGTTTAAATAGACCAAGTGTGCAAATAGTTTTTATAAGTTGAAGCATTTTCTTACAAATGCTCCAATCTTGAAGATTGCATATCGTGATAAGGATTTTGTGGTTTGTACAAATTCTTGCAAGGAAGGACTTGGAGGAGTCCTAATGCAGGAAGGGCATATGGTATGCTATGAGTCAATAAATTTGAATGAGCATGAGCGAAACTATGTTAATCATGATCTTGAGTTGGAAGTTATCATTCATGCATTGAATATGTGGAGATATTATTTTCTTGGAAGGAGTTTCATATTGATGAGTGATCATAGTGGGTTGAGGTACTTGTTTGACCAACCCAATCTGAATGCTAAGAAATCTAGATGGTTGGATACCCTCAGTGAGTTTTCCTTTGAGATCTAGTATCTCAAGGGCAAGGAGAACATGGTTGCATATGCTCTTAGTAAGAGAGTGTAGGTGAATCATATTTCAGCTATGAGTTCATATGGGAAAGATTTATAAGAGTATATCTTTCATGCATTAAAACATGATGAGAGGTATTATCAGCTGAAGCAGAGATTACAACAACATGGTGAAGGTGATAGGGATCAGGAGAATCACCTCATGACATATGGCTGGTGGAATTTAGGAACATGATTTACGTGCCAAATAACAGTGAGCTCAAGAATCTTACCTTGAGGGAGTCTCATGTCAAGCGATATTCATGCCACCCAGGACACAAAAAAACTTTGACAACTATTAATAAGTTCTATCATTTGCCGAACTTGAAGAAATAGGTGATTGAGTTTGTTACAAGATGTTTGGACTATCAGTAGGTGGAAGTTGAGTGTAAATACCCAAATGGTTTGTTGTAGTCTATTATGATTCTAGAATAGAAATGGGAGGTCATTTCCATGGACTTCATTACAGGTTTTCCAAGGACATCGAAGCAATGTCATTCCACCATGGTTGTGGTTGATAGGTTGAACAAGGTAGATTAATACATTGCTGTGAAGTCTACTAATTTCGCTGCTGAGCTAGCTCAGATCTTTTTTCAGGGAGATAGTGAGGTTGCATGGTTTTCCCAAGAAGATCATATCAGACAAATATGCCAAGTTAAATTCCAGGTCTTGGAAGGATATGTTTGCAGGCTTGGGGACAGAGTTAGATTTTAGCACAACTTATCATTCCCAAATAGATGGATAGACAAAGAGGGTTAACATAATTATTAAGGATATCCTGAGGTTGTATATTATGCATCAACAAAGGAATTGGGAGGAGTATCATCCACTAGTAGATTTTGCATATAACAACGGGTATCAGGAATCCTTGAGGATGATTCCAATTGAGGCTCTTGATGGGTTGAATTGTAATAATCCTATCAACTGGAGTGATCTAGTGAAGAGGTTGTTGATTGGAATAGATATGTTGGCTGAGATGGAGCAGGAGATGCAAATTATTAAGAGGAATTTAAAGGCAACACAAGATAGGTGTAAGATTTATGCATATCAACATAGAGAATTCAAGGATTTTCAGGGTGGGGAGCATGTGTACTTGCACATGAAGCCCAAGAGAATCTCCTTGAGGAATGGGTCATGTGACAATATGGCACCTCAATATTGTGGGTCTTTTGAGACCCTAGAGAGGATACGACTAGTGGCCTATCAACTTGAATTTCCACCAAAATTGAAAGTCCATGATGTTTTTCATGATTCATTGCTTAAGAGATATGTGCAGAATGCTAATCATGTGATTGATTGGTCTCTATTACAGCTAGAGATAGAGGGATAGTTCCATCTAGAGCCAAAATTCATATTGCAATGGAAATAACTATGGAATAGAGCAATAGAGAATGTTAAATTTTAGTGGAAGGACTTTGGGCCCGAGGAAGCTACATGGGAGACAACTGATTAGATGTAGGATCTATATCCTTCCTTATTTGTTGGATGAGGAGATGTATTGAGTATATGAGTTTTTGATATGTATATGTGTGTGTGTGTGTGTGTTTGTGTTTCACTATAAATACCACATCGAGTTTTGTTATAAAGCTCCAATAAGCAGTATTTTTTTCATGTTTTTCATGCGTTTTAGTAGTTATTTCTTCTAAATACTACATCCAGATATGTTATAAAGCTCCATGGATAGTATCTTTTTTTGGTCCTAAGTGTAATCAAACACCAAGGATAGTGTTCCCCCAAGGGGGAGGGGTTTGTAATAGTCCTTGGTTGATTTTCCATGTAAATAAATAAGACCAAGGTCATGGGACACGTATTCCAAGTTGAATTGTGAGAAAACATTATAGTAATCATCACTTGTGGTTAATTAATGGCTATGGAAACTGGAAAAGGCATTGGTCAAGGAAAAGAGGCAATAAATGACATTTAGTTATGAAAATAAAGGAAAAAATGAGAAAAGGAAGCTGAAGAGACACAAGTTTGCATGCAAGGGAAATTAGAGGAAAAATGAAGAAAAAGGAGACATCAATGATAAAAGGGCATCAAAGAAATAATTTCTAGCTTTGTTTAGTCTTAGCTTTGCTCTCTTACACTCTTTCACACTAAGAGAACACTTAGAGCATTATTGGAGAATATAACATTCACTTGGACTTGGAGAAAACAAGCAAAGGCTATGAAAGGAATTAGTGGGAAACGTAAGAGAAGGTTAGATCAAAAACTATAATAGGGATACTTTGCAGGTAACAAGTTGCATCTGTGATTTTCTTGCTGATTTTTGGATGCATGGTATATGCATGTGCTTCCTTGGTTATGTGTTGTCATTGGCATGGATATTTTCCAGGATTGACAATGGTTTCATACTTGCCTTGCCATTTCTTGGATATCCACGATGTAGTGGGTTCCTCATTTGGATTTTCTAATTGGTTCTGAGGTTCCATATGGCTGTGGATTGGGATAACATCTCTATGGCCCTGGAAAATATTAGGTCCCTGGAGCCTGTGCATTGAGATGGTAGGTCTATGGAGAACTATAACAACTTGGGTCCCTAGAGGTTGAGGGGGTATATGGAATCCCTAGAGCCATATAAAATGTTGGAAGAGACCAATCTAGTGGATGTTAGTGATTTCTGGACTGATTAGGTGAAATCATTATGGTTGAGGATTGAGGTGGTTTGGCCTCTAGTAGCCCTAGTTGGTTCTTTCTTGGTTTAACAATTATGATCCCACATTCATGCTTGGAATATGGCACGAGGGTGATTAGATGAAAGATATATTTTGATTTATCTGATCTATGGTTGGGTGGTATGTGGAAGCCTCTGAATTTGTTGGAAATTCCATATGTTAATATGAGATATTTTCCTATTGTGATATATAAACACTTGTACTAACTATCATGTTGATCGTATGACTGCTTTGTAATGGTTTCTATTATGTTTATATGTTGCTAATATCCATGGTTCTATGATGCTCACTTACTATGGATCTCTATCATGGTTTGATAACTTATTGAATGGTTGATGAACACATGGGCTAACAAGTGTTGTTGTAGATAGCTTGAGAGGGCATAGAGCCTTCTTGGTGATTCTTAGATGAATTTCAAAAGTTTATGATCAAATATGCATTCATGACCTGTAGCTTATATGTTTACCATGTGTTTGATGAAATTTATATCATTTATTAGGCATGTCTAGGTCTAGATGTTGATCAAGTTTTGCATGGTTGGTATTGTTATCATCCTAGTTATGTTTATGGAAAGTCATAGATAATTATGGGCAGTGGTCTAAAGCCTAGCCTGAAAAAGTGGCATTGATCTCACCACCGCATGCACAAAACTAGAGATTTTGTGTCATAACCACATGGAGATAGGATTTTGGGCGTGGTTATAGCCTCCCAACTTCATGAATGTTGTGTTATGGGTGTGGATGTGGAATTAAGATAGGGAAAATGAGTTCCACTTAGGGATTGACCACCTAGGGTGGGTGTTAGGATATTGAGTGTTCTATTGTCTCTGATGGATTTTAGTATGATTTATGATTTGTAGATCCCACTTCCATAACTAGAACTTGGAGTTTGGGTCATATCATAGTGAAACTCAGCTCATGTTTACACTGAATATCTTCTAAAAGTAGGTAAATGTGGGGGGAGGCATTATACTCATCTCATGTAGCCATGCTTCTGCATCTTCTGACTTAGTCAACTCACCATCAAAAGTAGGAGGCTTTGCTTTCCTAAACTCATCTTGTAAGGATGTTGGTGATAATCGCGATGATGTCTCTCAGAATCAGGGCTAGAATAAAATCCATGAGCGTTAGCCCTCCTGTCAAGTGTATACAAGGATCCACCACCTCTCACTATATCATCTCTATATAACTAAAACCCTTTCAAGATCACTTCCATCTACACCATTTGTCTTTTCCTCCTATCCATGACTGATCCCCAGTTGTCCTTGCTTCTGCAAATCTATAAGGTTGTGAAGAATGAATGCATTAACCTTGGCTTGCATTTCTTGAGCTCTGGAAACCCTTTCTCATTCCTTAATCAACAACTCTTTTTTTCCTTGTAACTCACACTTTATGCCTTCAAGCTTCCTCAATATATCTGCTAGATTAGGAGAATACCCCTTCTCTTTGCTCCTCAACTAATCTCTCCCATCCTACCAATATCTCTTCAAGCATGTACAGAGAGTCATATGAACCATACTCAACTATTCTTCTCTTCATACATGTATTCTATTGTATTGCAACATACCATGTTAGATAAACCAAATAGAATACATATAGAATACATAATACCTCAATGTATCTCAGGGGAGGCTATCACATCTACACAACTTAGTACAGATTAGCATGAGACATAATAATATTAAGAACTTAACCACCGTGAAAATAGTGATAATGCATATGACAACAATACATATAACGACAAGTTAACAATCACACATGACTAACCAATGCAAGTGCTTATGTTTGCACTAATCAATTAGCATCTAGCATGCATGTAACCAAAACAAAAATAAAATCACAAGCATGCATTTAATTTTGATGCATATAACAACCATTAACCATCATGTCTACACGCCAAACATATAAACATGCATGATGATTTTATTTTACCCTAAGCTCCAATATTGCAACCTCGCTCTGATACTACTCTATAATGCCTCCTTCCACATTTACCCACTTTTACAAGTTAGACAGGGTAAACATTATCTAAAAGTTACTATGACATGACCTATCCTCCAAGTTCTAGTTATGGAAGTGGGGCCTACAAACCAAAAGCTTATTGATACCTCTCATGAACACCATATCACCCAAAAGTTAGTACACAATCTATGATGATCAGATCTTGAGTTGTAACTTCTTTTCACAAGACTAACACCACAACCACACCCACAGTATAGCATAGATGCAGTTATGAGGATGTCAACTTCACCCATAATCTTGTCTCCATGCAATTATGACCAAAATTTCTTTGTTCTGTGCTAGCGGTTGCGAAATCTGTGCCACTTTTTCATGGTGGCCTTCATGCCATTGTCCATAAGTGTCTAAAAATTTCCAGAAACATGTCTAAGATGATAACACCTCTATTTAACCAATACTCAAGAAATATATTGACCAAAACATGCCTAATACATGAAACACATTTCATAAAACATACATTAAACATAGCAATTATGTGTCATGAATACATATATGATCATAAAATCCTAAACATAATATGAGAATCATCAAGAAGGCTTTATGCCCTCTCTAGATAGCTGCAACAAAACTTGTTATCTGATGCATTCATTAACCATTTGATAACTTAACAAATCATGAACAAGATCCATATCTAGATAACATCATAGGACCATGCATATAACCAACATATAACAAGAACAGAAACCATGAAAAATCAATCATAACATAAACATAATGATGAGTACATGTTCTCATAGATCACAATAGGAAAATATCTTGTATTAACATATGCAAAAGCCAAACAATTAAGGGACTTCTACGTACCACCGAACCATAGAATGGGATGAACCAAATATCTCTTTCAACCAATCACCCTCGTACCATATTCCAAGCATGAATGTGGGATCATATGGGTTAAACAAAAATAGAATTAACCAGTGCTTCCATAGGCCAAACCATCTCAACCCTTAACCACAATGATTTCACTTAAAAAATCCAGAAATAATTAACACCATAATGAGCATGGATGCCTCTGACTTTGTTCCCAGCTCCAAAAGAATTTTCTTGTCTCCACTCATTCATCATGAATTCCAAGAAAAAGCCCATCTCCACCCTTGACCCTTGGGAATTTTCCTGAGACCACCTCAACTAGGATCCAAGTCTACCATCCATCCAAAGATTAAACCACACAAGGAACCCTCAACTCCATGGATATCTAGGAAATGGAAAGGAAAGGTTGAAATCATTATCAATCCAGAGAAATCTCATTCCAATGACAACAAACATAAACAAGTAACCAAATGCATTCACCATGCATTTGAATACCATCATGCTAAATATCACATGCACACTATTACCTACAATCCAAAGCTAATTTGTGTCCATAATTGTGGCTATATAAGCTTCCTCTTATGTTCCATTTCTTTCCTTGCTTGCTTTTCCAAGTTCTTTTTCTTTCTCCTTTGCTCCACCTGGTCAAAAGATGGGAAATAACCGTCAACTATTTCTTAGGCACCTTTTTATCATTGATGTCTAGTCTCTTCCTTTCCTTTTCCTTTTTCTTTCATTTTCCTTCATTTTCTCTCTAATTTCCCTTGCTTGCATATTTGTGTTTATTCATCTCCCTTTTCTCTTATTTTCCTTTATTTCTCATATTAATTTTCCATTTATTTCGTCTTCGTCTTTGCCAATTTCCATAGCCATTATTACACTGCAAGTGATTACCACTATAATGTTTACCCACAATTCAACTTGGAATATGTATCCCATGACCTTGGTCTTATTTTATTTACATGGAAAATTAACTAGGGGTTGTTACAAACTTCAATTTGCCATACGTTACTAGATCCTTCGTACTTCCAAATGAAATTGCTATCAACTGAACCATCACATATTGCCAAAATCCTGCATTACCATGAACCCACAATTTCTAAACTTCAAAATATTGTCATGAAGACATGTGCCATGCATGCAAGGCCACCTATTGTTATGGTCAAATTAAAATAATAATAATAATAATAATAATAATAATAATAATAATAATAATTAAAATAGAAAATAAATAAGTGAACATTTGGGTAGGTATGTCATCTTGGAAGCAATCCACATGCCCCCACCTTGAGACGATTTCTTTATATTCTATAAACACTAGGATCCAAGTGCCTCCACTTTGAGACCATTGTTATACATGTTATATAAAATGTAAAATGCTAAGGCTCTTGTCATGTCTACCATATTTCTATTAGGAACTTCCATTTCTTTTATGATGAAGATCTTGAAGTGATACATAGTCTAGGTACATAAGGCTTTGGAGGCTCTATGTTATAGCCAATTTGTGAACCCATGCTTTCCCTCATCAGGAGCCTTGTCAGGAAACCAAATCACAAAAAGATAAAAATATAGGTCAATGCCTTAGAATTCAGCCTATTCAAGGGGGAAACCCCTTTCACAATACACAAATGAACAATTCTTCGATGATTCAAATGACTAAACCTCCCTTCTATATATAGGAGTCTAAGGGGTCGTAATATAACCAAGCCGACATAACAGTAATAACATAAGGGCACAAAAATAACAATAGTGGGTTTCTATGGGGTATACTAATAATAATATGGGGACAATAGGGGCACAATCATAACAATAAAGGATACAATGAAAATAGTAATGGGGGAATCACTAGTATTATAGGGCCTCATGTGCCCCTCTCCTTCTAAAAAGCATTGTCCTCAATGCTTGATTAGTTTTGGATGCTTCTGTATATCCTCCCATGTGGAATCTTCAGCAAATAAGTTCTTCCACTTGATGAGATACTCCGAAATTGATCGATTTCGTAGTTGTCGAGTTCTTGTTTCTGTGACTACTTCCAGTTCCAATATGATTTTTTCTTATTCATCAAGTTCTCACAATATTGTTTGAAATGGGAGCTTGTCACCTATAACCTTCTTTAAACATGAAACATGGAAAACTGGGTACACTTGGGAAGCTGCAGGAAGCTCCAATTTGTATGCCATAGTACAAATCTTTTGTAACACCTTGTATGGACCATAATACTTTGGTGATAATTTATTATCCTTCTTAGCTTGTTTGAGGGCATTTATTTATATGGTTGTAGCCATAGGAATACCCATCACCTACAACAAAAATTATTTCGCTGCAATGTTGATCTACTTATTATTTCATTCTATTCTGCGTCAACTTGAGGTTATCCTTTAAGAGTTGGAGAACTTGTTGTTGATGCTTAATGTGATGTTCCACTACTTTAACCTTAGAATTTTCTCTTAAATATGATGCGATGGATGGTGGATGATATCCATAAAATGCCATAAATGGGGTCATCCTTGCTGTAGTATGGAAGGAAGTGTTATACCACCATTCAGCTAGAGGAAACCATTTGACCCATTATGTCTATTTATCAGATACAAAGCAACAAAGATATCCTTCCAAACATTTGTTACTATCTCAGTTTTCCCATCAGATTGAGGATGATAAGATGATCTATGAGCTAACTGAGTACCGAGACAATAAAATAATTATGTCCAAAAATTTCCAGTGAAAATGGGATCTTTGTCACTTACAATAATATTTGGGTTTCCATGTAGCTTTTGAATTGTTTCCATAAATGCAGTAGAAACTGTACTAGCTTTAAATGGATGTGATAATGCACAAAAGTGTGCATACTTGGTAAGTCTGTCAACTACCACCATGATGACACTCTTTCCCTCGGACTTGGGTAAACCTGTGATAAAATCCATTGAAACCTCCTCCCAACGTTGGATTGGAATGGATAAAGGTTGTAATAAACCTGAGGTCTTAATTGTTTCAACTTTATTTTGTTGGCAAACCAAACATTCCGCCAAAAAATTTTGAATACCTGATTTAAGGCCATCCAAAAAAATCTTAACCCTGTGGTAAGTTTTGAAAAATCGTGAGTGCCCTCCTAAGGGAGAAGTGTGCAATTCCATAAGAATATTTGTTTGAGTTGGGAATTCTTAGATAGGTATAAGCGATCTTTGTACCATAAGAAATCATTTTTCCAGCTAAATGTATCAAATATACTAGGATCTTGTTGTATCTTTCGAATAAGTGCCCACACTTCTTCGTCATTCTTCCATTCCTCCCTTGCTTCGTTTATCCAATCTGGTTGGATAATAGAAATGGCACACAAATAGATGATTTTCCAAGGCTTTTTTGAGATCTGGAGAAATAGATGATTTCGATGTGGGAACCTCTAGTGAACATAATTGTGCAATTACACCTCATTGTTCCTTCTTTAGAAGCTTTGTCATACTGTTAGAGCTAATTATCTTTCCTGGTTTCCCTGTAATACCCCATAATTCAACTTCCTTTCCTTCCACACAAAATTTCATGAAAATTTCTTGAAAATTAAAAGCTATTGTACCCAAGGATTGTAGCCATTAGACTCCTAGTACAATATCAGCACCACCCATTGGAATGGAAAGCATTGGGCTATTCAATACATATTCTGCCATGGATTCAATACATATTCTGCCATGGATAGCTTGACATTATGGCACTTTCTAGAGCAATTTATGGTTCCTCTACTTCCAAACATCACTAGATACTCTGGTGCTAGATATAGGAAGAAATTCATTTCCTTTGCTATCTTACAATGGATAAATTTATGGGAACTTCCTGAATCAATCAACACTATTACCTTTTTCTTCTTGATATGTCCTTCTATCTTGATAGTTTGAGGAGTGGTAATTCCAACCAATGCATTACAAGATGTGGTTGGATTGATTTCTTCTTCATCTAGGGTTTGTTCCTGCAGTATATCCTCTTCTTTTGACATTTCTTGTTCCTTTTCTTCCTCCTCTTCATAATCTATGTAGAATAGTTTCTTCTCAGCACACTTATGACCTTTAGTCTATCGCAACTGTAACAAAGCCCTTTTGCTATTTTTTCTTCCAATTGTTGTGGTGTCAAACTTGTAGGTTGTGGAAGGCTAGGGACAACAATACTTCCATCTTTATAGTTGTGAGTGGTAGGCTTCCTGGTTTCCATAATTATTCTTTCCATTTTTCTTGCTAACCTGAATGCCTTCTCCAATGAATCAGGTTCCCAAAGGTGAACCTCATTTTGGATATTATCCTTTAAAGTCCCTATGAACACATCAATCCTATGCTCCTCTGGAATATATTTTACCCTTATGTTCAATTTTTGGAAGTCGTCAATGTGTTCCATCATTGAACCCTTTTTTTTAGATTTATCAATTGGTTAAAAAAGGTGTTGCCCTTTTTATCCTCATAATGTGCTAACATTTCTTCGTAAAAATTGCCTAAGTGAAAATTTGTTTACGAGAGCAAAGCCATAGATACCATAGAAACTGATTTGGTTCCAAATATAAAGTTGTAATACGTACCTTTTGTGTGTCTTGCACATTATGGAGATTGAAAAATTGCTCCATCTGTAGTATCCATGTTTCGGGATCCTTACCATCAAACTTCCTTATATCAATTTTTGGAACATGGTGGGTCTTCAATCCAACATTAGAGTCTATGAAATCATGATTAATATTTCTTTTGTTCTCATCATGAGTTTCCTTTACTACCCTTTCACCATTAGTGACCATTTGTTGTAGCAACTTATTCAAATTTATCTTCAATTCTTCCATCTTATCGTCCATGCCATTCATCTTAGCATCCATGCCATTCATCTTAGCTTCCATATTAACATGCATGCCATTCATATTAGTTTCCATGTCATTCATCTTGGCTTCATTTACCTTTAGTGAGAATGAAATTTGTTGTACTTGGTCTTGTAATTTTGATATATCATGTTGCGTTTCTTCCTCTTCTTCACAAGTCATCCTAGAGCTTTCAGGTTGCTTACTAGGTGTCTTCATTTTCTTTCTTTGGGGCATCAATTAATGCTAATAATTCTTCACTATTCCCTTTTAATTCCTTCAAACTAATTTTTCAAACCAATCTTATGCAAAATTTTAAAAAAAACTACACACCTTTTTTTTCACTTTGTAAGAGCGCAATATTAAATCTATTGTATCTCTGTAACTGCAGATCTCGAATATTTGAAATTTCATCCTGCGGTAGCCCTCTGAGTCCTCTTCCTAACCCTACAAGTTTGATCAAGATTGGATTCTCCAAGGAAGCGTTATCCCAAATCTCCCTCGGTGGCCTGATTATAAACTAGTTCAGTAGAGCGAACTTGTACAACGTGTCACGTGTCACTGTTTCAACCTTATTACCTGAAACTAATATTCAGAAAACTACAGGCCGTCCTTTTTCTGAAACGTCTTATGAAATTTCAATCTGATGCTCAAAACCAAATTTTATGGTGATTTTCCCTAGGTGACCTATTTGGAATGTAATTCTAGGGTCTGCAAAAACCTTAACTTCCTCAGACTATATCTCCAAAAATATAGCAAGACAGGATTTGAAATTCAGAGTCAAGATTTAGATCGATTTCTTTTCAAACGGGTTTTTGTTTTATCTTTTGAAACTTCATAGTGAAATATTTATAGCGAAAATCCCGCGATGACCTATTTTAGTTTAAATTATAGAGCTTGCAAAAAGCCCAACTTCCTCATATCATATCTCCAAAAAGATAGTGAGACAAGATTTGAAATTCGGTCTCAAGGTTTAGCACGATTTCGCCTCAAATGGGTTTTTTTTCTTCTAAAACATCACAAAAAAAAAATGTTATAGTGAAAATGCCACGATGGCCTATTTGGAGCAGCGAAACCCTAAAATCCAAAGCTCTGATACCAAATGTTAGGAAACCAGCTCACAAAAAGATAAAAAGATAGGTCAACGCCTTTGAATTCAGCCTCTTCGAGGGGGAAACCTCCTTTACATTACACAATTGAACAATTCTTGGATGATTCAAATGACTAAACCTCCCTTCTATATATAGGAGTCTAAGGGGTCATAATATAATCAAGCCAATATAACAGTTAATAACATTAAGGCACAAAAATAACAATAGTGGGTTTCTATGGGGCATACTAATAACAATATGGGGACAATAGGGGCACAATAATAACAATAAGGGATACAATGACAATGGTAATGGGGGAATCACTAGTATTATAGGGCCTAACATGTTATAGCAAAAATCCCATGGCTATACAAGCTTCCTCATATGTTCCCTTCTTTCCTTGCTTGCTTGTCCAAGTGCTTTCTCTCTCCCCTTTGCTACACCTGATCAAAAGATGGGAAATAACCATCAACTATTTCTTAGGTGCCTTTTTATCATTGATGTCTAGTCTCTTCCTTTCTTTTCCTTTTTCCTTCATTTTCCTTCATTTTCTCTCTAATTTCCCTTGCATGCATATTTGTGTCTATTCATCTCCCTTTTCTCTTATTTTCCTTTATTTCTCATATTAATTTTCCATTTATTTCATCTTCGCCTTTGCCAATTTCCATAGCCATTATTACACTACAAGTGATTACCACTATAATGTTTACCCACAATTCAACTTGGAATACGTGTCCCATGACCTTGGTCTTATTTTATTTACATGGAAAATTAACGAGGGGTTGTTACAAACTTCAATTCGCCATATGTTACTAGATCCTTAGTACTTCCAAATGAAATTGCTACCAACTACACCATCACATATTGCCAAAATCTTGTGTCACCATGAACTCACATTTTTTAAACTTAAAAATATTGTCATGAAGACATGTGCCATGCATGCAATGCCGCCACCTATTGTTATGGTCAACTTAAAAAAATAATAATTGAAATACAAAATAAATAAGTGAACATTTGGCTAGATATGTCATCTTGGATGCAATCCATGTGCCCCCACCTCAAGACGATTGCTTTACATTTTATAAACACTAGGATCCAAGCGCCTCCACTTCGAGACCATTGCTATACATGTTATAAACACTGTAAAATGTGAAGGCTCTTGTCGTGTCTGCCATATTTCTATTAGGAACTTATGACCAACAGCTTGAAGAGACCAACTTCTTCGAAGATATGACTAAGAGATAAGGAATTCATTAAAATTAAGTGATACATAGTCTAGGTACGTAAGGCTTTGGAGGCTCTATGTTATAGCCGGCTCCTGAACCCATGCTTTCCCTCATCAGGAGCCTAATCCTAGATTTGTCAATTATGGTGCTAAAATGTCTATTATGGGTGGAAAAACATAATTAACTTGGTCAACCGTCACTTTTACAGTCTCTGAATGTGTACCTTTAGTTGGGAAATATCAATATGGAATTAGTTATGGATATGTGCATGGCAGTGAGTCAACTTCTCCCCCGCCTCTCTTCTATGACACCAACTTGGGAAAATGTGTGTACCTAATCCTAATACAAAATGAAGGGTTTGATAGGGAGCTTAGTACCTTGTAGTTTCTATCGAGTGCTTGGAAGGAATAATGTGACTCTTTAATGGTGTCGGGAAGAGTTGTGATCCAGTGTTGCGATCCAGTGCTGGTAAAAGTAGTTTCCAACCAATGCCAGCCGTAAGCATAGGCACTACTGCTGGCATAAAAATATCTCCCTATTTCTTCATTGGTCTTCCTACCACATTATTTGTACATAAGCAAGCCTATTAATGATGTTATTCTTTTGTAAGTCGATCAGTAATAACTTTAAGAGGAGCGGACGAGTATTCACTCTCCTAAGGAAAAGGTATATAACTTACCATAGATTAGCATGGTAAGTGTCACGCCCAACAACATGATAATGGGCGGGTTTCATTGGGGTATTGTCGGCTACCGCACCTTTAAGATTGGATGGACATGTGTCAAATGTTATTCTCAGAAAGAAATTCTCTTTGTCTTGGAAAAGTAATAAATTTTGTAAGTCTAGGTATAGGCATAAATTCAATCTAGAATGACTTATTTGTGTCAATAATAGGTAAGAAAGGTTGGGTGAAAAAATAAGAAAGGGTTGCTTGGACTATTGTTTGTTCCCAAAGTGGCAGTCTAATATGATGGAAGCACAACACCTTACAACAGGAGAAACAAAGATGGAGACAATGCATCTACATGTGTAAACTCAAGGCCAAAAAGTGCAATAACTTTCCCCGATGATATCCTAGAAATATGAGGAAAATAAGGTATAACCACTAAAATCATTTATTTTATGTAGTTCCATAAACATTGTTTCACGACATATTGGCAATGTCCATGACATATTGGTGATTTCCAACTTTTAATCTTAGGAACGACTCAACCGTTGCTATTTTGTTGGACAATTTCATTATTTGGATTCTATCTCTAGGATTTTAGTTTTTTTAAATATTTTGGATCCTGCATTTTTTTAAGATTCTACATTCTTTCTCTCTATAAAGAGAAAATTTTGTGCATCCTTTTGGCTCTATGCAATAGAAGGATGTCAACCCCAAGACTATGGCCCAACTTGAATCAAGTGATGAATGAGTCATTTCCTTCAGAATAAATCTCGAACAAAGGGAGGAAATGAAAATATTAGAGACTCTATTCCCTTTGAGAAAGAGGTGTGAAGTAGGCTGCCTATTGTTAAAGAACGTAGGCATGGGTAGGGTTGAAATGAATTAGTACGACAAAGATAGATGTTGCTAGGGAATAAACTATATAGAGATGCTATGAAGCTAGCCATGTTTTACCTAAGTTATGCAGGGAAAAGGATTAGTTGTTTTCTCAAATAAAAATAAATAAACTTGATAGTTGGTTTATGCAACATATCAATGATACTTAGAAGGCATCTCCATCTACAATTGCTATGGTAGAATTAGTTTTTTTGTTGTTGTATATTTCTTTGTAGGTCAAAACAACAACAACAAATTCAAAATAAAATTTTCAAAATGAAATTTGTGTGCAACTTTTATTGAGTACGACTGAGAGTTACCTGTTGTTCCATTTTCCTCCAGTGTCACATTAGTCATTAGTGATGTATCAAATACCAGTAATGGAACTGGGACTCGATATCAATCTTCATCGACTCATCTAGACCTAGGAATCTTCTGGAACTATAACTGGATTGGTTGCAATAAGATCAACTACTATATACACCCTGAATTTTGTTAGTATAGGTAACTAGATACACCATGACTAAAAGCCAAAGATCCATTTCCATGGCAGTGTACATGGAAGTTCAAGGGAAAATAGAGAAAATGGGCTATAAAAATATATTTTGTAAATTAATACTACTACATAATTTTAGCATTACTTGATCTCGAAAAACTAGCTACGCTTGCTTTTACTTTATTCTAAGCCTTTTAAAGCTAATGTGCCTATTTAGCTTCACGAAGATGCCAAATAAGATCTCAAATCTTATAATGGGCTAAATAAAATTGTTGACATAATTTAATACGTTTAGGGAAAATTGTTTAAATAAATTTGAATTATTAATTTTTTAATATAAAAAAAACTGTGTAAAAGGGGAAAAAGTTTCTTTGTTTTAGTGTCTAACTAATACGCACCTAAAACACGATTACTAGAGTCCTTGTAGCCTCCAAGGGCCAAGGACTAATAATATATGAATTTAAATTTGTAATCATATCAAATAGTTGGAAACTCAAGCATACATCAATGTCTTTTTATCCTAAGCGGATAATATGTGATATTTAGAGTTTGCATGCATAATAAGTTAGAATTCCAAAATGGGATGATTCAAGTTTTCATATGATTTATTAAAAGGCAGTAGTCTATAACGCGACTTTTTGAAAGCCTTTCCGGCAGATTTTCCCGGTCAAAATCCGGCAGCAATTCATTGGAATCTCAAGTTTGATAGCTAGTTTCTGCACAATCAATGGCTCCCAGGGGTTTTCCAGGGCGCTGAATCCAAATATGCAGTTAAAAAACCATTTTAACTGCTAAAATTCAAGATTTAACTTCATTTCTTCTCGCCGGATTCCGTCACCCGGATTTCTCAAAAGTCGCATTATAGACAATCCTTTTAAAGTGTCTTTAAATTAAATATTAAATATTCAATAATATAATATTATTTATATATTATATATATATGTATATTTATATATATTATATGTATAAATTATTATTTCAATAAATAAAATAATAATATTTATAATATTATATATATTTAAAAACTTGTATAAATGAGATTATGGAAAAAGTAATAATATAAGATGAATTTTATATAATATTTAAGTCTATTCATTGTTCATTTGTCATAGTAGTATGATTAGGATATGAAATATATCCTTTTACAATGTGTACAATATTATGAGCTTTAATTGTTGTATATGTTCAAGGAGAGTATAAATTATGCATCATGTCTTATGACATAATTTTTTTTTGTACATTTGGTAGGACTACATCTTCATCATGTCCAACTTCTTATCCCCTATCGAGGGGTTATCACAATATTTGAACCTAAGACTTCTGGCTCAGTGAGACTTCATTTCCATAGCCATTACCAATTAAGCTACCCAAAGCAGACGTGTCTTATGACATGTTAATGACAATGCAAATATGAAAAAAGCAACAATCTATTGATTTGAAGGGATGATTTATTGCTATGTTAATAGTAATGTGACCTATAAAAATCATTATTTGGCAAAACCCACTACTTACAACAAATCATTAAAAACCACATATTTTATCTTAGTAAGAAACTACTAAGAAACATTCTTCTCAATAAATATTTTCCATTTTTAGTGAAACTTGGGCATTTCCTAGAAAATCCATTTTTGTTAATGGCCTCATATTGATTGAAACATACACATTTATTCCATGTTTTGCTACTTACCTTCCTTTTTTAGAAACTTATTAGATTTGATGTTGCGATCTACAATGGATCATTATATTATTTTTCATCTATATGGATACTTTTAGAGTGAAAAACAATGGAGGAATCATCTTGTAAATCCATTTTAATGGTAGGCCCTATTTTGGAAAATTGGGGCTTGAAACACTTCAAAATCATGCCAATATATAAAATGACATTTTTTGGTGTCAAAAATTTCTCTTCTTTAGCTCAAACTCTGTGAAGCTTATCTACAACCAAAGACCTTCCCAATGGTGAAAACAATATGTCAATTGGAGCTCACATGTGAAAGTTTCCCCTTCCATGCTTTTACCTATCATGTTATCTACCATAGTACAAGAGGATGTCATGTCAATCTCGAGTACTCACACATATGGAACAACAATGTGTGGATACTAGAGAAGATTCTAGAAGGTCCTAAATTATAACACTAATAAAGGGTTTAGAAATACAAAACCTTACCCTATGTTGACTACATGGATATGTTAAATATCAGGGTGCTAGGAGTGGGGATTTTTTTCTATTTCATTGTTTTGTTTCTATAATTGAGAAAAGCATTTAGGACTGAGATGTTAAAAAACAAAAATAGAGGGGAGATAAGATTTCGTAGTAGCTTTACAAGCCACGAGTCTTAGGCAATTTCATACAAAGTACCATGTTATTTGTATTTGCATATTTCCATACTAGAGAAAGAGAACATAGTAGCTTCATCCTCTAGTTGGGTTTTCTCCCATATGGTTTCCTAGGGTAAATCTTGCATTTATTTTTGGATGGTATGTGAGTATTTCCTATTCTCAATTTTTTGCATTTCAACTACTTAGATTTAATCATAAAAAAGAAAACTAAATCATCTAACATCTAAGGGAAATTAACCTTCATAGTTATGATTTTAGTATTTTATAAGATTTGTTGTAATGAACTATTACAAGGGAATATTAATGAAAGTTTAGAGATCATATGAGTATCATTTTAGTTTTCTTTGTCATATTTTCAGGAAATCATAGGTACCCATAAACCAATTTAAGAATAAAGTTGTAGAACCCTAGCCATGGCCATAATTTATTCACAATAATGCTCAAGATACATTAGAAGAGATTTAATTTTGTGATGTTGGAAGCAAGATTTTTTGACATCAATCACATATAAACCACCTCATGGTGACTCTAGCAAGAAATCTTGGACTATTTGGTGAGTTCAAAGGTTCTAACTCAAACACCATATCAGATGGAAAACTAAGATATAAGGAAGGCCCAGAAAAGGAGTTGAGGAAAGAACCCAAGAAAGAGTAGTTGAGTTTATGTGATTCATACATCAATGGAAACTTTTGTTTTTTATGTATCTCAATAGTTATAACCATCAATGGGTGGATGAATTATCGAGCAAGCATATGTAATATATAATAATGAATAAATACATGTTTTTATGTTGTTTTAAATTGAAGGAGGGAGGATTTTTTGTTGGTCAGTTAGGGGAATTGACATTCCTGAGGATGAGATATTCTTTTAGTGTCCCTTTGTCTAAGAAACTACTAATTTATTATTCATGTGTTGTTAACCATTCACTATCCCTATTCATAATGAAAGTGAAAGTGGACATAATACCATGCCAATGTGATATCAATGCATTAAAACTAAATCATTCATTATAGAAAATAGAAGTTTATTTCAAAATTGACCATGTAGATGAAAAACAAAACATACTGATAAAGTAAAGTAAGAGTACCATGCCTTAACATGGTTGGAAATTCATACATAAACACTTAGGATAGAAGGGGATCATATAGTAAGTAGATGGGGGTACTTAAAAACACTTATTAAGTCCAATTCTATCCAATTAGGTATGTAGAAGACTAGTGGATTTGGTGGCACTACTTTAGGTAGAGGTAAGGGTATAGAATAAAATATTATTCCACCAAGTTTAGAAAGATGGTCATCATGATGGTATCTCTCCTAAGAACCAAAATGTACTCCTCAAGTATCTAGGGTGTCAACATAGTCATTTACGTAAGAATGTGATGATTTTCAAGAGAAGGAATGTGGATCGAGCATGTGTATAGATGCAACATATGGAAAATATAGGCCTTGAGAAAGGGCATCCAAGTGGTTCCAAGAAAAAACAACACCACAATGTTTCCAAGGAAGGGAAGAAGTGGAAAGAGGGAGAGGAAAATACAATTGAACTGTTGTAGCAGATACAACCACCCTCCTAATTTTGGCTCACATGCAAATTTTGTAGCCTACCTTAGATCCTCTAATCGATTGTTCCTTGGTCACTTGTTGGTAAGTTGATGATCTCAAGCTCCCCTCCTTGATCTTAATATTTTTTCACGTTATCATCTCATGCATTATGTGTCATCTTTGGGCCTAGGGATTATTTTTTGTCATGCAAAGGGGATGTCATTTTGCTATAGGGGGAATCCCTGTGCATATGGTTGTTCTCATCACAGAGACATGTTTCACACTCACATAAAGCACTCTTGTCACGAAAGTTGTTTCATAAATAAAAGTATGTTTTGTATGTTCTGGATGGCCTATGTTGTATCACTAAGTGTTTGTGTGTGATCATAGTCAAGTTCTATCACTGTGTAAATCAATTTCACTGATCTCACACTTAGCCAGTTTCAAGCAACCTAGCCTCATCCAAATTTCTAGAACTACACACTTTGCTTCTACAACCCTCATTTTTTTTCCCTTGCATGTTGGAACTATGCAATGCGTAGAGACCCCAACCTCCCTTGGCATCCAAAACTATGCAATTGTTTCCTATAGTGTCCTTTACCAACTAGAACCCACTATCATCAGAAACTACATAATATTGTCCCTCAATTGCTCAATCTGTCATGCAACTTGAAACTGCACAGATGTGTCCTCCCGAGACCCATCCCGTAGTAGTGCCTTGCATTTAGAAACTATGCAATAATCCCTCTCAGATGCCCAAGCTACACTGCACTAAGAAAATGCACAAAGGTGTTCTCCTAGGACCCATCCCGCAACAGTGTCTTGCATCTCAAAATAATGTAGTGTTGTCCTACCTGTCTAATCTGCCTTGCACTCAAAAACTGCATAGAGCAAGCCAACATCTTTTCTCCTAGGAAATTGCAAAAAGTAGCTAACCTTCTCCTAGAAATTGTACAAAGTAGGCTAGCGGACTTGCTCCCAGAAATTGCGTAAAGGAGGCTAGCCTTGCTCAAGAAAACTGTGGAGATCATCCCAACATCAATCACTTCCCATCGAAACTATGCAAATCTATCTCTCAGTGACTATAGAAAAAGGTAACATGCCACATCACTCTCAAGGAGTTGAGGAGTAGGACCAAGAAACCAAGTTATAATAAAATATTGGGACCTCATGCAAACTCCGTTAGATGCATACCATCTCGAGGGTAAGTATGGTAAGTAAAATATATATATTTTGAAGTACATCTCTTAGTGTAGCTTGAAGTACTGCTTTTCATTGTCATATCATTATGTCTTAAATAATATGCATTTTTTCCAGCACTGAAAGTCATTCCATGTGTTTTCCCTACATGTCTTGCTTCATTTTCACTTGTTGAATCAAATGTCGTCTTTAGCATGTTGATTGCTATGTCATGATTGTGATCGGTTCTGGTGATTTTGAAGGTGTGTATTTGTGTGTTTGGATTGTCTTAGCTATTTGAACACTTGTCATATTCACACACAAAGTTGTAAGCACATTTGCACAAGTTTTGTCATAATTATCCAAAGGTCTATCCCAAGTGTTGCACTTGTCACTTTCACCATTAGACACTCCCGCAAAGGTTCATGTTTTGTCATGTTTTTATTTTTGGTTTGAGGCGTCTTGACATCAATTTATTCTAAGTTTGTGGTCACAATGTCATGTATGCATGAGTTCACTTTCTCTCACAGTTAGTCATTTTTCCTGAAAATCTATTGACTAGACAACCCTCCTTCAACCACACCTCAACTGAGTTGCACTACACAGTCTTAATGCTTAGTGACCCTGCACTATTGCCCAAAAATGCACAATTCTAGAAATGATATAGTTGACTGTCTCCGAGAACAGCGCAAAAGTTGTCCCATAATCCAATCTAGTATTCGCTACCCAAAATATCACCCATCAATCCTCCCTCTCATCAACCAAAAAAACTTAACTGAGTTGTGACTCAGGGATGCATTGTTCCCAAAAACTACGCATAACTTGTCCAGCCTTCTTGCCTTACACTCCCAACAAAAACTACATAGACATGTGGGACAAGCCTCTACTTCTTGTCACTGCACTATCCCAGGAAATTCCGTAGATCCGATAGGCAGGCCCCTTGCCGGCTTGCTATGATATCCATCAGAAAATTGTGAAATTTTGACTGTCACTAGTCCTATTTCGCTACTCTGTACTCAGCCCAGAAACTGCGCAGTTATGTCCGAGAGCTCCCAAATGCTTGTCCTAGACTGTCTCCCAGAATTACACAGTTTTGACTGGCAGCTCCTGCAACCTGATCTTGTCCTCCTCTCGACAACTGTGGAGATTTTCCTGCCAGTGCCTCTTGCTGTCCACTTTGTCTTCCCTAGAGAAATAATCTAGATCCTAGCTGGATGACCTGCCTAGTGCTCCCCTCGATAATTGCATATATTGGCCTAGAAGTTCCTATACACCCTGCTTAGTCTTCCTCCTGGAAACTATGCAATTCTGCCTCCTAGCTGGGTTTTACCCCGCAACTGTCACTGTTGTCCCAGATCACACAAATCTGCATCTCAATGGCATATTGTAATTTTTCCCAACAGTGCTCCGCAGCTTCGCATCCTAGCCCAAGTTGTTCTCTGTGCAGTTTCAGTGCCTTGTCCGTCTTTCAGTCACCTGCATCAAAATGCAAAACAATGCATCACGTTAGACTAGGAGATTTTTGGATTTGATGTCATCTCGTCATGAGTGATTGTAGGAACATGTACATTTATGAAACATGGAATTACGACGAATGGGATGGAGAAGGAGAGCATGCTAGAAGACTTGCTCACATTTGAACAAATGTATGAATCACATCGAGCATCAAGTGAAAAGGACACATGCACATGCACCATCAAGCAAATACCAAGACCATCAAAGACCCTGCACACTTTTCCATGCGGAGGTGAAGACATGTTATGCTGAGAGCACATCATGACTCAATAGCATAACAACTTGACATGGACACCACAGTCAATAAGTGCATGTCCGCAGTGTCATGTCAAGTTGTGTCATGAGTTGTCTTGGCCACATCACTATTATGGTTCATACTTGTTGTAAGCAAATGTAATGTAAAGTGGAAGTCCAAGAGACCCACATATGGAGTTGAAGAGTCATGTAAAGTCAAAAAGTCATAGGAATTCAAATAGTCATGAGGGAAGTCAAAGAGTCACAAAGGTTAGTTTCACCCTTGGCTATATATTCCCCCTCATTGTACATGCAAAGGACTTTTCACCTTGGCTCCTCCCACATAGCCTTGAGATTCCATAGTCTATTCTTTGAGGAGTGAGGAGTAATGTCTCCAATGTCCCACTATTGGGACTAGTGATGTATGGTGTACATATGTGTCTTGGTAGTTTTTCTTAATTCAAAAACTTGTCTCAGGCCAACACGTTTTCACACATGTTTTGTATATGTTTGTAAGACTATTCTTTAAATGTTTGTAATGCATGTTTTCTTATCCTATACTAAGATAGTTGAACTACTTCAGTTATTTTAGTGCTTACATTATTGAAGATGTGTTGTATTTCCTATCTCTATTGTCTTGTCCATGTGGACTACTCAATTGGACATTAGACAGACCATATTTGTGGTTTCTTTGTTTCAATGACTGTCACCCCTTGTGGATTACTCCACTAGATGGCGTATGTGTTATCCCTTGAACTTTGGTTTTCATGACTGCCGCATCCGCTGTGGACTATTCTGCTAGATGATGGACAAACCCTTGTTGTTTGCATGTGTTTCTTCTTGGGTTGGGACTATTCCCTCTCATAAAGAGGTTCACTTCACTTCTCCTTTTGACAGTAAGAGAACCCAGACATAGAGTTACATTACGCACTCATCATGCATACTCACCTCTCTTTCTTGAAGTTAAAAGCATAACACTCTCATGTGCAGAATAATAAGATCTAACAAAAATCTCCAAGATAATGGCCACTGGGCCATCATACTGGATGGTACCCCTACACCAAATGGTGTGAGGTCTAGTTGGGGCTTTAAACTAGGGAGATCCCCTGAATGTTGGCGGGTCCAACAATGTCAACAGGAACCCACTGCACAATAGTGTAAGTATCCAAACAACCATTTCAATATTAATGGCCACACTGACGAAAAGTGTTGGAAACTACATCTAGATATGATCCTAGTAATAATTGCAAGAATGATGCATAAAAGGATGATTTTCTAGCCATGTGTTTACTAAATTAAGTTGAAAGCATATCTAAAGTGTTGAAATTTTATATAACAAGGGAAGGTATTCTCTTTGAGACAAAAATGTATAATATGTGTGTGTGTGTGTGTGTGTGTGTGTGTTTTCATACATATGCATCCAAGTGTATAGATGCAACATATGGAAAATATAGGCCTTCATAAAGGGCATCCAAGTGGTTCCAAGAAGAAACAACACCACAATTCTTCCAAGGAGGGGAATAAGTGGAAAGAGGGAGAGGAAAATAAAAT